>JAQGBW010000006.1:0-156472 GCA_034698625.1 Julus scanicus | reverse complement strand
TCATTATGTGACCAGTCATTTTGTATTTCCAGTCATTTTACACATTGGCTGGTTTGACACATTGACTGTAACATGTACGTGCAATACTTTTAAAAGATGTATGGAAGAAACCATTATAAAATATACTATGTGTGGTCATGTTTGTGATTAAACCAAAGCTAATTTCCAAAAAAGCTAACTCGCCTTTAAAACTATATGGCGATTTAGCCATTTTAGTATTCATCCATTTTGGAATTCAGCCTGTATGTGGGATTGGAATCAACCATGTGACCACTCATGTTGCATAATTTTGAGTTATATTTAGAAATTAGTTGTATTAGAAAATTTGATAATCTGTGCTTGGTTTTTTTATTCATATAAATCACATATTCGCCGAATGGTATATTGAGTAAGCGTGCTGACAAAACCATCACTGAAATTGTCAAGCCTTATTGGGATATGTCAGTCCACTTCAATAAAGAAACGTTCAGGCAGAACAAATGCAATTCATTGCCTGGGGTCAATTGAACGGAAATTTTACGATCAGATCTGCTCTGATGTTGGATGCCAGTGAAATGAAGGCAGCTTCGTATAATGTGGCCATCTGCTATAATTGCTAATTGCCATGTATATGCGCAAATAGCCCCGAAGCCATGAAAACATGGTCATTTTTTTTCAGTGACGTTGGTTCGCTGTTTATAAGTTTTTTTTTTCTCTTTTATACATCATCAATGAAGGTTCCCCTACCTCGGTTTTAATGGAGAGGAGCGTGCATGCACCTTATAATTGCCATGCCATTGATCCCAATGAGAGAACTGAGCATAATAAACGTGCGAGTTAAGTTGTCGTTGTGTCTGTCGTATGAACAACAGGGACTACAAGTCGAACCTATACCAAATTTGCCAATTTGAAAGCAGATATTAATAACAGGCTTGCGACGCATCCTCCCTATTAGCTAAGTAACGACAAGGAATTGCCATTTGGAATATTAAATTGAGGCTTTTTTTTGTGTGTCGTGGGTTATTGTTTTATATTCCAGTTAATTAGTCGGATGCTGGGCTGTCATATATGTATATACCTTGAAAGATTGGCCACGACCTTAGTCCCTTCCCTTCATCATCTAGTTCCCAGAAGACCTGCATCAGAAAGGCACATATATGGCCATGTGCCACCAGACGTGTGGTTGAGTTTTTACAATGTTCATCCAAAGTTTTATCCAAAATTATTTTATCTTTCCTAGAAAGTTGAGAATAATTTATTCTCATTAAACTAGAATTAAGATCTTTGCTATATATATTTTTAACTTAAAACCTTCGGCTGAGCTATATTAAAATTGGTTAAAAATTCGAAAGTGGATTCGGGTATAAATGTTGTCTAAACTTGAAACTGGTTTTCCCCTAAAATTTAAATGATTTTTTATGCATGTGCAAAGAAATCCAATTTTTGTATAATTTAAAATTTAATTGAAAAATAAGTAAATGTGAATGTAGCTCAGTATGTGATCAGGTAATATTGTCTAAAAATATCTACAAGTAAGCAGAGGTGTAGTCAATTTTTTGCTTTTACAGTTTTTTTTTAGTTATTCATAGTTTCACACATTACTTGTTTTTGTCAGTATTTCCATGTATTATAAAAGTAAAAAATTCGTTAAAAACTTTGTGATATAACTAAATTAAAACACTTATCCAAACATTTGTAAATAATTTATCATAACGTGTTTCTAATTTTGAGATAGAAATTTCGAAATAGACTGAAATTGAAATTGTCTTTGTTAACAATTTGAATTTATTTTATAAAATAAACATGCTTTAGTAATTTCTATTTAATGTACATTTGGAAGAGAAACATACCTTTTTAATATGGTGTCCATTACTTAACTTCCTTAATGCTACAAATACTATATGCAGCATTGATTTAACATGATTCCATTACACATTTCACGTATGGAATTTTTTGTCTTCTTCTCACAATAATTTCGTGAGAATCTTCGTAAATGGTTGCCAGTTTCACGTTTTTCTTCGAAATTGACAATTCAATTACTTGTTGTTAATTGAACGTTAATTCCAAGGAAATTGGATGCGTGTTTAATTAATGTTACGCATTTTCATTTCCCCCATACCAATTTTATACAAGTATAGAGATAACGATTCCACGCAAATTTTATCTCGACTAATTAATATGCATCGTGGGTACAGAAAAAAACTGCTTCATTTGCATTGAGATGTCTTCAACTTAACTTTTATTTAATGGTATAAAATATATATGTACATTACAGCACATTTTATTAATTCAATTGACGATTAACGACAGCCAGGGTCATACACGAACATACACAAATATTTATATAAATATAATATGATACATAACGAGTGCAATTAGAGTAAGAGTTTGGTTTGAAAATTTCTAAAATATAGGATTATGACACTTAAAACATAAATATATACAAATTGAAAAATATATGTACAATATATAGTTTACAATTAAAATAATAATGGCGGTTTTCCTATTCCATCTGCCATGCTTTCAGCGTAATGTAAGATTTTGTCAGACAATAGCTGTGGAATAGATTTCAACTAAGTACCCATACTGTGACCATAACTAATATTCTCTGATTGATATTTAATTAAAAATGAAATCGGTGACAAATTAAATAATATTAAAAACATGATCATTCCATTTTCTAAAAAACTTGTATGTGGCACGTCGTCTACTGATAACAAGGCCATGATTGATATCAACATTTTTGCAAATATAACCAAATGAAAAATAAAGAACATGTCACAATGGCGAAGAAGAAATTCAATATGATAAAGCTAAAAAAAGAGAATTTAAATACGAATAAATAGCAGGACTAATTTGCATAAACATTCACCGGTTTTGTCTGCTTTTGATTAGAATTTCGCATTATAATATAACTTGATTGAATTTGGAGAAGGCTTTTGACGCAACTTGCAATTTCATGAAAAATAACTAAGTCCAGTTAAATTACCCAGTAAATACACAATCCTCCATGCTTGGTTTATGAAATTAATAGATCTATAAAATCTTTGATTTTGAACAATTCTTTAAGATTTCAGAAGGTTGAGTAACATACCTCCAATTTTTGTGTTTCTAAACATGATTATAACAACAGACTAATTCTTTGGCTCATTTACAAAGTTTCACAAAATTTGAGATTACCAAAAGAGGACAATTTCAGAAATATGAAGCATTAGCTGTAATGATTTTTGAGGCTTAATCGGTATATTGTTAAATTAGGCATACATGTACTGGGTGGATAGTGCAAAAAAGGCAAGGCTTGCAAACTATGTGTTTTTTCCTGTTAAACTGTTTGCAAATCAAACAATGGCGAACATTCATTTTTAAGAATGTTCGAGGAAACTAAGCAACAAGAAAAAAAAAAGCCAATAGCTTACAATGTAAAAACATTTACGTTCCTCTGTAAATTGTTCAGTTTAAAATGGAATTTTTCAAATCTGGGTACCTACACAACACGTTTGTTTGATCCGTGTGTTACCACCTAGCTTAATTCATAACTACTTTATGCCAAACATTGTACGTGTGCAAATGAACAGTATACTACATTCTATGGCAACATTGTAGGCCTTCTACTCTCTGACAAATAGCTTCGACTCTTTTATCAAGGTGTTATTAATAATGGATTGCTATTTGGACAGTTTGTTCAGTCAAGTGCATGCGCCATTGATCAGCGGTTGGTCCATTCAAAAAAGGAACAATGGGTTTCACATAGAATGCATAGGGAGAATAGCCCCTTATGCAGCCTAAAAGTAAACATTTTATGAATACATGGGCAAGTGCTTGTCCTATTCAACTAACAAAGTCGAATCCAGAGCCTTTCCTGAGATGAGAACTGAGGGGAATGCCATTGAAAATATACTTTTCTTACAAATTGGTTCAAACCAAATATTTAAATGCGACTATATAAAAACTGTTTCAAACCCATTTTATGCCATGGCATCACCAGTAATCAAGGACCACATGCTTAGACGTTAACATGACGTCGTGTCAGTCTTAAATATTGTGATTTTAAAAGCCTTGACATTTGCATTAAATTAAAAAAAAAAATTCAATGAGTACATTTATTTTTCCATTGTAATATTCAAGTCGCCATTGTTAATGTAGAAACTATACATTGTAGATATATAATGGGATTAGGATGATTTAAATTATGGGAAGTAAAAATATAGTATTAAACTTTGGTTTCATCAAGGTTTTGGAAACATTTTTTAGGTAATTCATGGAATGATAAGCCCGTGTGAATTCTAAACTGCCATTAAATAGGAATTGTGACTTTATTGTTCGATTTTTTTTCCAATCAAATAAATGTAGGTTTTATATACCTATGGAGAACGCTATTTTAAATCAAACAGACTGTACATAAAACTAACATATCGAAAATAACAGTAAAAAAGGGGCAATCACGAGAGAGGGTTGTGCAACTAAAGGGGGAAGGGGGAATTTTTTTTGTCGCAAAACCATTGAAATGCATAATATGTGTATACTTATTTGCAGAAGAGGTGCAAAAATGTGCTTGTTACATTTGTTTCGTCCATTAATATGCTTCTTAATATCATCAAATAGCCACCATATTGATTGTGAGCAAACTTGTTTTTCATTTTCACACTGTGTATAAAATGTGTGCGTGTAGCATTCAGTTTTAGATAAGTGCTGGACTTGTATGCCCATATTTAGTTTAGCTAGAGGAACATTGTATCAGTGGTGCCTCAAAATAGGCTAGTTCTGCGTCACGAAATTTCTTTTAATTATTTGAAAGGTTGAGGTAATTTTTTAAGGAGACTGTGAATGAAGTGCGTCATAACGAAATGCAGTTGAAACAATTAAGAAAATCTTGTTTTCCACTAACATCTCCATGTACATGAGGTTCGTTATTTCAACACCATCTTTTTAAATCCGAAATGTTTACTGTGATCTCAAATCGATCTTAAACCTTCAAGTCTTGGAAGTTAGTGTTGGTAAAAATAACCCATCATCATTATATCAGTTGTTGTATGACGTCACAATCAAGCTTAGCCTTTTAGAAAATGGCGATTCACACTGACTTTTTTTTGTTGTAAAATTCCCTGAGAAACAGGCAATGACCTCGTATAGGACCTAGTGTTCAAAACAATTCATTCGGTTGCTTTATCCAGTTCTTGGTACTATTAATGTACAGTACCATGTAAGCTAAAGTTTGCCACTACTGAATTTAGTTTGAATTTCTCGTGTTCGTTGAATAACTAGTTTTGAAAAACCCAAAACAATTGATTTCTACAAAGACTATCAACAAGTCCTGCATAATATATTTCTGGGAAGGTATTTATCATCAACAGAACTTGTAGGCCTAAACAAGGCCATTTAATTGCTCCGCCATGTTCGAGGGCAGAGTTAAAAAAGTTTCAGATACGGTAATAATTAGTTTGAAATCTTAAGACTTGTTTACTATTTCTCCTCTAATATAAATTTGTTCGCAAGCATAATCGATTGACTCACTTTCTAAAATTTGCATTCTTCGCACACGTGTGCAGCACCAGCAGAACGGTTTTTGAGCAAATTCTATACGTTTTTATTATTAATAACGTCCTTGAATTGGCACGCTACACACAAATAAAGCAAAATGTATAGCCTATATAACATTGCAATGGTTTTGGTTTTGCAATTGAACTATTTTAGTTGTATGCCTCAGCCTCCTACACGCACATCTGGACACTGCTGGAAACCGATTATCTCCTCAAAACTGCTTGTCATTTGGGATGCCAAAATTGAATCACCGCATACTACTACAGACTATGGCCCCAGGTGAGAAAAATCGATTTCTTCATTTTGTTGGAAAATTGATTTCACATAGGTAATGGGACTTTTAGAAACGCCGAAAAACTCAACGAGCGTGTCTAAACTCTCAGGCTGTCCGAGTAATCACATTTGTGTTATTTGCACGTTACGCATTTTTATTTTCACCCTGAACAAACAGGTTTTAATTTTTGTTTTATCAACTTGCCTGCGTATATCATAGCTAAGTTAAATTTGGAAGTGTGACCTTCGCAGGGTCTTGGATACAAACGATGAAGTTCCCAAATTTGGCAATTTTACGATAAACAGATTTGAAAGATTCTGTCCCAGTTAATGAGGAATTCGTATATTCTACTCATCTTGAAAAATCAGGAAATAGGAAACATGTCAGAAATAACATGCAATCCTAATGCCTCGAGAAAGTTTTGAAAATCAAGTGGTTTTTTTGTGTTTTTTTTTGTTATAGGAAATAAGAAATATGTTTAGATTCTCCGGACGTGAAATGCAATTTTTTAAGAGTTTTATAAAATGAATCCACGTAAAAGTTTAGACCGGTTTATAAATGTCAGGAAATGAATTCTGGAAATGTTGGTGAACGCTACAGTAGTGTTACACATCTAGAATTCAGTGTCCTTAAATTCCAAAGTACTATTGATCTGAAGGGTGCAAGTTTTGAAATCAGTTTTAATAAAAAAAACCTTCGATGGGAAAAGGGACATCTTTGGTAAAATGATCTAGGACTTCACCTTTTTGTTTTATATTTGGAAACGTAGATTTTTTTCCCAAATTTGTACGTAAAAATCCTGCAGTGTGCTTGATCATTGGTGTAGGAGAGTGAGGCAGAGTATCAATATTAAACTTATGTAGCCCAAGAAGCCCCTGAATTAAAATAACACGTTCAACAATTAATCGAATTAAAGAGGCCATGTAGTTGTATCATATTTACATATATTGTATGGCTACGACATACTAAGTTGTAATTGACTTTGTAAAGGAATTCTTGAGAGTAGATCATTAAGCAACTTTTCATGCAAATCAATTAACAATTAAGGGTTGGCAGAAAAAAAAAGGCCGAAAAACTACATAGGCCTGTTTGCTACAGTAATTAAGAGGGATTTTATACATTATAATGACAAATATATTTATAATATAATAGACCTATAAATGGCAGTAATAATATAAACTAATTTTAAAAAAATGCCTGGATTGATTTTAATGCAATTATATATAGATATATCATGACTTAAGTATTAAAGGCAGCTTGTTGTTCCTTCAATTTGTTCAATGAAAAGATGCATGACGTCATAATTGGAAGTCTTTTTGCAAAGAGCAAAAAAACAGTTGTTGCATTTTGTGAACATGGTTTTTAATAGTTTTGGTCATCAGTTCATTAGCATTATCACCGAGTTTTTATTGCTTGATAACTTTATGTAACAGATTCTCATTAAGGAATTTTTATTTTTGAATATGCAGCCAGCAGTACAACAAGTTGTGGTTGTAGGTGTCGTTAAACAAACAAAGTGGCTCATGAGACTTGTGGTGCCATTACTGAACGTCCATTAAATGGAGCGCCGTAATTATTCCATAGCTTTTTTATCCTTATGTCCACAGATGGCGTTCAAGTCGATTAAAAAAACCTGTTTCTGGTCTATATTCGACGCCATTTGCGGACATATAGTTCAACATTATCAAGTAAAAAAATCTGTGTTGCTTTACGAAGCTGACGCCATAACATCACCATTGCACTCTTGGTAGGACTTCGTCATATGACGTCACAACACCTTATTCACACCATAAAAAACACATGCATCCATATACAAATGGGTGATTGTGATTCGACTCACACCTCGCAACATCAGATTCGATCCGGCGTGTTGGTTGCGTCCCATTTCTCAGCTGCCTTTTGGTTTTGTAGCACAAATGTTTTCAACCCTTTTTTTTTGTTTCGTTCAGAGTTCGTTTATATAAATATGTACAGCCAACAGGAGTTCATCGGTGAGTTCCAAAACATTGTTCCGATTCTTGGCGCCCTTTCGCTGATCCTACACCCGTCCACCATTTTGAGTATCGAAGAATTGTTTGTTTTTCCCCTCCTCAGTGTCCTTACACACTCACGTGTCTTTTCATGTGCAACGACAGGTGATCTGATCTGGAGAAGGCCCTTTCGCACAACCGGCATTGAAAGGGCCGATCTCCCGTATGCTTCCTGTAATGCCTGGTTAATTCGTCCGATCTGGCAAACTTCCATCCGCACCCCTTCCAGTTGCACTGATAGGGTTTCTCCCCCGTGTGGGTCCTCAGGTGGGCCTTCAAGTGGGAGCTCTTGGTGTACGTCTTAGCGCATCCAGGATGGGAGCACGAGTGGGTGGTCACTTTCTTGCGGCCCCATCCCCTCCGACCCCGCTTGGGTTTCACGGGCTGTTCGGGCACAGTTTGCAGCGGAAGGGCCCCATTCATTCCGGGTCCGCTGGCTTGTCCCGCATGGTTGGCCGCCAGGAGGTCGGCGAGATGAGGAGAAGAGGGTGGGGTCATCACCCGGAGGTGGGGCATGGCACTCTGGAGACGACCAGCATGTCCTAAGTGTTGCTGTTGCATTTGTTGTTGTTGAGGATGCATCGGGCCTAGAGGGCCTAGCACCGAATTGTGGCCACCTCCCAATAGCGAAGGGCCGTGATGATGTTGTTGTTGCTGCTGTTGTTGTTGGTGGTGATGGAGGTGATGATGGTGATGTTGGAGCTGCTGAGGGTTATGGGGGTGTTGGTGATGTTGCTGCTGTTGAGGATTGTGGGCGTTGTGATGCATCAGCATGCCGTCTTGCTTGACAGGGTAAAGTTCGTGATTTTCGGGAGAGGCTGGTGGTGACATCTGACCGTGGATATAGGCGACCTGGGTGGTGGTGGCCACAATGGTCATCGTGCCATTGTAGGACGAGCACTGGCCGTTGTATCCCGGATGCTGTTGCTGAAGATGTGGCTGCAGTGCCCCAGACTGTAGGCCGTGTAAGTTGCTGCTATTGTTGTTGGCATTGGCATTCTCTAGTTTAATGTCTGGGATATGGACATAGGGCCCGTTGTAGTTGCTGTAGTCGGAGATCATCACTTGGGAACCGGACACGGGCACCTGTTGCTGGTGTTGTTGCTGAAGTTCCATACCCTGCACTTGGGGGGCGTTTGGGCCGCTGCCCTCCTGCTTGATGTTGGCACAATGGGTGATTCCCGAACTCTCCTCGGGGTAAAAGCTATGTTCCTCAGGCCCGTTGCCCAGCAGGAACTCCAGGTCCACATACTCGGAATAGGCCGAGGCGGGGCTGGGCGTGTGGGAGGGGGTGGCGTGGCTAAGGTTGGACACGCTGGGTGTGCTTTCGCCGGGGTCTCCCTGGCGACCACAGCCCGTGTCCTCCTGGAGCACTTGCGGGGCTCCCCCGTACGGTGATATGGGAGAACTGGCCGTCGTGGCAGGAACACTGTTGGAAGTAGAGGGGGAAATGGGCTGGGGTGGCCCTCCTTGGCTCCCTAGCATGGCGGTGGGGGAGGGAGACGAGACGCTGGAAGAGGACGATAGGTGATGACCGGATGGGATAGGGATGGGAACCCTTTGGGAGCGGGGGTCGCCTGGAGTGATGTCACCCAGAAGCACACTTTCGATGTCCTGCCACATCTGAAATGAATAAAATGCACGTTGTTTAGATATTTAGAAATGACCAGATCTACAGAACTGGAAATTTTGTTGGTTCGCAAAATGTCTAAAACACTGTCAACTTCAAGTAAGATACACGTAGGGCACATTGTTAAGAGATGTTTGCATGACTAGAGATTGAGATATATCCCCAAACGTTACTTTCAACTCAAATAACTAACTTTGTACAATATACCTGTTTATGTTTAGAAGTCTGTAAACTTCCATCAAGAGCATTGTTTCAAAATAGCAGTATTTGCAGACTGCCCAACATCAATTGCTAACAACAAGGCTTTGATAAACAGCAAATAACAACGAAAGGGACTGTGAGGGCATATATTAGAAAAAAATGTCCATGACTATTTGTATTGAATAGTTGAGCTTTCATGGTTGTATTCATGCGATGGTGGTTTGGGATATGAGGATATGGTCGATATTCCATTGGAGAAATCTGTTTCGTGTGGGTCAATGTTTAATAAATCTTAATAGTAACTTTTTAATGTGTACTATTGTCTTATAATTACACAAAAATTATGTATCCTATATATGGTTTTCTAGAGTCGGTTATGGAGAATTACTTTAATTTTATTATTTCCATAGACCATTCCGAAATGGTAATTCCATTTGCTTAAAAGCAAATTAAGCAGGGCAGCATAATGGATATAACATTTTTTATTATTTTTTACCATCAATAGCAACTAATGGCACATGCATAATAATTTTTTTCATAGGGCTAATGCAAACCACATCATTAAAGATTAAAATGACTGTTAGCATACTATGCAATGCTTTAAAAAGTACATATACATACTGTACAAGTGCACATAATCTCAATTATATGTCAATTTAGCGTAAAAACACTGAATTGTTTCTGCATTTTCCTATGAGAAAAACTTGAAACTAAAATAACTTGAACATAAATATGCTATATAATAGGCAACGTAAATTATTTGGTTTGATGTTAAAAATCATAGTTTTCTTTACTAAATTTTGTTTTTAACTACTTAACTAGTATAACTATATTAGACATGTTAATAGTTCTGCACTTAAACATAGAAGCCTTTCATATCTATGATTTCCCCAAAAAATTCATGGATTACATCAGAACAACATGGAATTTTTATTGTAATGGGTTTTCGAATTGTTTGTTAGATTTTATCCCTAAGCTGATTTCACCTTTTAGACCATGGACTTAAGAATAGTACCCGAAGGTTGTCAATTAATTTTCCATAAAGGGTTTGGTTATGTTCCAGCACTACAAGCAAAACCAAATGTGTTTGTTGGACTATGTTTAAGAACTTTACTTCCAACCACATTGCCATCTGGCCATTGTTTAGTAGACTATTCATTATTTAACACTTCAATATGGATATTGGATGAAACGTTGTCAGCTTTCACATTGTTTTTCGTATTTCATGCGTTTTACATAGGGAACATTGCCAAGATCATGGCATAGCTGGATACCTAAACATCCCATTTGAAAACCAAATTTTTGTCATTTAGGAGTTGCAAGGGTTAGGCCTAGCATCTATTCCCTGCAGCCCGACTTTAGGTATGCATCTATTTCCGGAGAAAAACTTAACATTTTGTGAAACAATTTTCAATTATACTTTCAAACTAGGATGTTCTTGGAACTATTTCATCCGTGTTCAACACTGCCAGTCTCTACGAAGACAATTGGTATAGGAAATGTTAAACACATAAACAGACCTGGTGAATTATATAGACCTATCTCGGCCAATAGCATGCATGCAGTCCAATTCATTAAACCTTCAAGTTCAGCACCCCCTGCTGTTTACCATAAAGTGATGATTGTAGTTTTTGTCACCAATTGTTACTAACGTCCAACCATCGACTTAGGCAAAAATGTCTGAACTATGTCATTCCTATGCTATAGCATGTAGATGCATTATACAGTATGTGACTAAAGTTCGAATGAAATACTTATGCTCAAAATGGCCCAATGACCTCATCGTTCCCTTGTCCGAACTCACAAATTACAATACATTCTTACAACCTGAAGATGTGCTCAATTAATAGAATTCATCAACAATGACCCAAGAAACCCCATAGTAAATGGTCAAAATATTCCATGTTTTTTGTGGCTTAATTTAGATATAAGTAAACCTTGATTCAAAATTTGGTTTGAAGAAAAAAATGGTCAAACTATTTGATGTAAGCGTGCACAATAAATGCATGCAATGGAAACTGAGGGAAGAAGGGACCTTAACTTTGTGTATTCAGTTGCACAAAATTCACACAATAGTGAAATTAAAAAAATAGTAAAGGACAATATGTGTACGTTTGTCCTTCTGTTTTTTTATGTTTTGTTTTGTTTGTTTTTTAAAACAAAAATTATTTACAAATGTTGCATATGTCTAAAAAAAAAGCTAAATTTAGACATACGAATATTTTTCATTCATCTTTAATACCATGACTTTTTTCCTTGTGTTTACAAATCAGTAACAAAAAAATTAATGACTATATGGTAAAATTTGTTAGGAAGGTATTTTGAATTAAACTTTTTCGCTTAGGCATGAGCTGGATATAAATTATTTTTTATTATTAATTTTCCCCATGTTCTTAGGATATTCTAAAGGGCCAATTTAGAAAAAGGCTCGTAAGCCGAATATTGTATTACTGATATTTTTACCAACTGGTTATTATCATACCGCATATTGAGTAACAATTTGAATTGAACAATTATTCGATTATTCAGGTATGAAGGAAGCAAAATGTAACTAGCATGGGATACGAAAGATACAATCTCCTATTCGGAATTGTTATAAAAAGATGAAACAAAAACAGTTTAAAAAAAAGACAGACAGGGCATTGGTGTCATTGAAGTTCCCACGTACATAGTTTCAAAACCGCGACTGTTGTCGTCCAGTTTAAAAGCTCTTAAATAAGAAATTTTGCAACCATCCTAAAAACGGCGCAACCGCATTTTTCAACAAATGTCCAGCTATTCAATAAAGGTCTGGTAGCAGGACAATGCATGTTTTTTGGTTCCTTTATTTCCTTAAATTTCTGCGCTCAATTTTCCACTCTGCTGGCTTGCTAATCTTTTATGACTCGTTTTTGCGACAATTTTTTTTTTAAAAAAAGCGGATATTTTCCGGTCTAGTCCGAAAAAAAACTAGCATGAATAAACGGGTTATCCAAATAAAGTAAGAACAGTATACTACTTTACTAAGCCACATACAGCAGCCTAGCGCAATGCATTGCACTTGGAGTAACACTGCATGACTTGAAAATTGTTTCGGTATATACTGAAGCATTATTCTTGCCTGACATAGATTTTCAGTGAAGCGACAAAAATTGGCCTGAATTTATTGTTAGATATATAGTATTTAAGTCATTGGGCCACTTTCATGCATGCCTGCAACGCGCCTGTGCCAATGGTTTGGTGATGGCTGCTAACATATCTGGCCAATTTCAAGGCGTAAAAAAAGAAATACTGATATTGAACATGAAAATACCACAAGTGTATGGAAGCGAAATACAATAAAAAAAATTACTAGCTTTATCGTTAGGCTTTAATTTATCAAGCACTTTTGCCAAACATGTTCTAATGGACCTTTTGAAAACTTGTTTACAAAATCTAATCCTTCCAATCTTAACAACTTTGTTTTGCTAAAAATACTCGCTATAGTGTTTATTTACGTGCATATAATACAGTATGTCGAAAATACACTGAATTAAAGAACGTATATGTTGCACTTGATAAACTATTTCTTATTTATTTATTTATTAGATCGTTTTTCTACTTGATTAGTCTATAGGAATTTTGGTATTTTAATACAAAATAATTAAGATAATTCTAAGCATTGTAATCCAGAAATTCTTACTATTTTCTGCCATAAAATATAATACTGTATATTCGAGATGTTTATATCATTAGTGTAGACGTGTTTTTATTAAATGATTCAGCTTTGTGGACCTAAAACTCGATTTATGCACCTTTTTGTAAAATAATGTTTTATCCCAAGTTATATGCATGCAAGCGTGTTTTCACATGGCATTGCTCTAGTAACTTAAAAATCCCCGTTTTCAGAGTTAAATGCTTCACCTATAATGGAATTCGATTAAAATGTCATGCCAATTGAATATCCTTTCATGCGCCAAATCCATTTTCTGTAGGCCTACTTCAAGTGCATATCATAGGTCCTTGACCTGCATTGACATATGTGCTCACTCGTAGGGGACAGCGGATCGAGTGAAATTATTAGGCAGGTGAAGTACCTGAGCAACCTGACAGCATTGAATGATTGTTATGTAATTATAAGGGAGGCTTAGGACTAGTTAGGCACACGCAAATTACTACTAATAGCTTCGTTTTTGTTCAGGTGTTTTAATATCTAAGCCATTATTTCAATTGTTAAAAAGGCGATTTTAAGCTTAATTGGCCAACTTTTGAAAATCCTGTATTAATAAAAACAAAAAAGTATACCTTCTTATGGAAAATATGATTCCCACGATAATTCTACTATTAAGCATTTTCATGCGTGCGTAGACCTAGTATAACGGTCGTGTGTTATCGTATAAGAAAAAATTATAGGCTTAAAGATTGCATGAACGTTTTCCAGTTATTATTTTTTTAATACGAGTTGAAGTTAGAGAGAGCGAATTAGTTTGCTGTAGGAAATATAATTACATTTCATATAAATGGACACGATGTAGGCCAAATTCCACACCTAATTTATTTTACTCCAGAAAAAATGCAAAATTTTATATAAGTGTATTGCGAAAATGTTAGAAACATACGAAAATATATATAGTATTATTTCTAAAACCGCTAAACATGTAGTAGTCACTTTAAAGTAATCTTTTTTTTTTTTAAAAAAAAAAAAAAAACTTACTGAAATTCTACCATACTTGCTTAACTTTTCCGCATGTTTGTGTTTTGAGTTTTAGCGTTAAATATTTTAAATGTTCAGAAGTTTTGAAGTTATCAAGTCATGTGATTTGAATACACTTCGTTTCCTTCTGAACAATTATAAAAAATCCCTGATCAAGCCATGCACAGAAACCTTCATTGTGCAAATTAAGTTTTTTAAAGTTTTAAATGCTATATACGGAATTTATTGGAATTGCATATATATTTCATTGTATATATATATATTTTTACGATATATATATATAAAATATACTTCCAAATGGGAAAAAAAGCATCAGATTAACATATATCATTAATCGCTATAAATAAGACATTTTCATTATTTGTTTTTAAAATTTAGCAATGCGTTTGTGTATATGTATATCTATTTTATGTTATTTTAAAAAACTGAACCGCAAACCCCGAAATTGGAAACGATAGTTCGTACAACTTCCAACCCGCTGCATGTACTGAAATCTATGGTATTTTTGTTTGGTTTCTGTGAGAAATATCAAAAATTTTCCTTGTCTTTTTTTACATGAAAAATCGCACCATTTGCATAAATATACTCCCAATTTTCTGCATGAAAAAAGAACATCCGGGTCAAATTTTCAGCAAATCTTTAACAAAAATCTCATTTTTTAACAATTTTTCCTTTGATTTTCAGTTGTTTTCTTTCCTCTCCATTAACGAGAAGCGTATGCGTCGTTTAGTTGAAATACTGATATGATTTTTTGGAAATATGTGGGTTAATTTGTATAATTGCAAAACTAGTGAAACAATATAAAAACTAGGAAACACTTTATGATTATCGTGGGGAACTGACCGCAAGATATATGCACCAGCCTGAATTTAGTAGAACATTTACTGTATCTGGGTTGCAATGACATGCGGCATTAAAACACCTTCTATAAAGTGCACTTGTATGTCATGACTTTACGAGCATTTAAGCGTATCTAAACTTAAAAAATATATTAAAAATCTGAAAAAATGAATTGCAAATGCCTTTGATATATTTAATTTTAAATCTACTCAACATATTAAAAAGCTGCTACATATCACGTCTAACAATAATGAACCTTAAATTTGAAACTTTCAATCATGCGCAACTTGATATATAGCAAATATAAATTTTCGTACCGTATAGTTTAGTAAGCCATAATGAACAGAGTCCTATAAATAAAAAAATGAAAAACATTTAGTCATAAATCAAATAAAACAGATATATCAAGGGAGTTAATCATGCAAATACATATAAGGCATACATATATAGCATGCATGTATACACGCATTTTATGTTATTGTCCACAAGTCCAATTTATAAAATCTTGTTTTCATCAGTTAACAGTTGTAAATTTTTTTTTTCATTTTTTTTCAATGTCTGCATGCACGAAGCTAGCATACACCATGGAACAACGATATTTATGTATCTTTATCTTACTTATCATTCTAAAATTAGTGCATGTATATTTAGCATGCATATTTTTGATAAATGGATAAATGTTAATGTTGAAAATTTTAAAAATAGCTTTATGATTACATAGCAATTCGTTACATAAGATAACTTGTATTTCGGCTGAAAAATATGCTAATCCGAAAGATTTTTATCGAAAGTTTGATGCATTTTTAACTCGTGCGTTAATTGGTGACACGATTTATCATGTCAACGCTCTTTCTACATCGAAAATCATGTAGAATTCTTACAAACAGTTGTCTTTCGAAATACAAGCAACTTTATTTCCATCATGCAAGTAAAAATAAGTGCTATGAGAAAAATTTTATACAAAATAGTAGGACATTCAAAAATGATATGGAAGTCCTTAGACGCAAGATATGAATGTATACTGTATACTGTATTTATATGCATGCAATAGATATACCTTTTACATGTACAGTTACACAAATTGCACATGCATATATCCTATAACCTATGCGATACTCATTTAAATTTAGGACGTTTTATACGAAATTTTATGAAAAATGATTCGCATTGGACATGCATGGTAGAATGGATCTAGTTTTTAATATCTTCACCAAGTATTAAGGACTTTGAACATAATCATGTCTATACATTTTTTTCAAGGTAGAGTTATGAGTAGACAGGGCAATAAGGAAGATAGTAACTGACAGCAATGCGATAATAACGATAATTTCTAAGAATTTTTTTTTATAATCTTAAAAGTTCACACACAGATGATTTATTGTGTTTTTGTGCTCCAAATTTGGATAATCAATGCAAAAGACAACAACCATGCACCAGCGTTACAGCATGCATGCTGTCACATGCGCTATACCATATCACAAGCAATATCAGAAACATGCAAGTTACAAACTATATCAATGGGGGGCAATGAGAATTTTGGGTTCAAGTTAGCCTAATTCCAGCTCTCAACAAAACAGGACATGTCTACTTACATCTTGAAACTCCGATACTTCGGTGCTCATTTTCTGCGTACGAAATACAGATTGCGAATTGTCGTAGGTAGAAGAAGGTATTAGTATTGTGCCCGACGAAGACATTAGACGTTTGTGATGATTTTTCTTCTTTTTTTGTGTTGGAAGGAAGAAATCAAAACAATTAAGCCCGGGTTGATTCGGTACTTAGGAAATATTGGCGCTGTATCGCTTCCCTTTTTCCATTTGACCGGTTGACACGGGCGAAGCAGCTCTTCGGCGAAGTCCGTTGGTCAGCAGGACGTGGCTGGTCATTGACCAAAAAAAAAGTGTACTTGACATATAGACACCGCACTTTGTTTTGCTTTTTTTTCCCCGAACTTTGTTTTTAAATCCTGAGTTTCACTTTTTGACGGGGTTTTGTTCCGAAGCGGCCCGGCCGGAGGTTGAGCCCCGTTCCCCAGCGCACCTGTCAGCGTAACCACGCGCACAAGAGCCTTCGGTTTTTGCAGGTAAAAATACGCACGAGTTTTCCCCGCGTCCGAAACAAACTGTCTGTGTTTTTCCAACTTGGCTTCTACCTGTGTGAAGCTGAATCAGGCCAGTGCTTGCTTATTGACGCTACACCTGTGTATCTATCTCGCCAATTCTCGCTTGCCTCTCATTGGCTGTTCAGCCTGCACGAGGCCATACCTTTCATGGTAGCCACTCGCGCCTCCATTATCGTGGCTTTAGGTGGAGTCAATGCATCCATATTTAGAGAGATAAAGAGACAAGTTAGGCACCGTCCGCTGCTCCCTTCAGCGGGATTGAATGCAGAAGAGGACGATAGATATAAAAAAAAAAAAGTTGGCACATTGGGAAAAATGTGACATCAGCAGACGCAATAATTCGCGCTTCCGTTTTTTAAAAACTTATCCTGCGTTTGAAAGAATAACGTCACAGGTGGACGGTTCGCCCTTGAATTTGCAGGCTGCTGTTGCTGCTTTATGGGTGACTTGGTCAGCTGCATCATGCGTGCTAAGTCGTGGAGCACAATGGCTGCTTGATGATGCTAAATGTTAGCGAAACACTGTTTTTATAGCGCTGTTTAAACACCCCGGGTAAACTGTCTCTTGTCTGCTATCCGGGACGGCCATCTTGGAATGACGAAATTGGAAAATTAACTTTGGTGTTGCGCATTATGCAAACAATGTTAAATGGTAATAATCTCAACATCAGTGCTTGTTTTTTCAACCAGAGGGAGCCGACATTTTAATATATTTACCAATTGTTCTTGAGATGAAATTTCTGGTGTTGTCCCAAATAAGTTGGTAAACGCACACCATTGGATATTTGGTTAGCAGTTTGCAATAGCTAGTTACTAATTTTAAAAATCTTGTAATGTACCTACAGTATATGTTTAATATCCATCACATGTATTCAAATAAAATCATGGTGTTTACATGTAGAAATGAAGGAAAGACATTTAATAATACTTAATTTTATTGTTGCAAATTCATTGGTGAAATATCGTTGACTAAGATTATTTTAGTTTCTTAGTTAAAGAGCTTCTTGTTCGGAGTCTTATAATAAATTAAGGAATGAATTTTAATATTCAATAAGTATCACAAATGTTTAATGTGTATATCTAATAGAGCAAAATCTCTTTAAAAAAACCCATGTAATACTGAAAGTGAGATAAATTAGTTATTCCATTTAGTCAGGTTTTTAAAAACTTTTTTTGTGCAAATGTAAAACTTATTTTACAAGTATTAAATGCATATGTAGTAAGTTTAAATCCATTTATTTCAAAATGTTTTGCTTGCAGCTGTACGTTGCACAGTCATCGGTTTGTGTTTTACTTTTCTTAAAAGAATTTAGAAGATCTATAATTACAGATGTCTTTTGTAAAAGCTAGTGCGCGACGAATAGAAAAAAGCCATATGCACTAAAATGCACATAGCATTTTGATGGAAAAATTAAAAACTATACGTATTTCCAAAATTACATTTTACTTAACTTAACGAATATGCTTAAATAGGATTCCAGTTTGTAAGTTACTTATATGGTATAAAATGAAATTAAAGAAGATCTTTATAATTTTTATATTTGATACTTTTAGTTCAACAAATTCTTGCATCTCCATAAATCGTGAATTTCTTAATTTTTGACATATATTTGCTTAGAATAAATGTTGCTGGAACAGTGGAGCATGCACATTCATTTTGTAAATAGTTTCTTTCCAGCTTTTTTAAACATATCTTGCGATATTTTTTATTAAAATATTTCGTTTACGATTACTCAAAAACTGACATTGAAAGTGGGTTTGTATAATAACTCAGAAAGGTAATGTTGAGCGAACCCAGAACGTAGGCCAACCTGCCAGAGATTTCTGTTAGGTGGCAAAAACATAAATTTGGGGTTGTGTTTAGCGGATGAGCCCAACATCTTCATTCATTTTCTGTGATCTCACAAAATCAAAATTGTAGAACAATCTTAGAGGATAAAATAATTTATTACACATCAATCGGTTTCGTTATAGTTGTTACATTCACTGAAGTTATTCTCTCAATTTCCGGCGAAATGTTTTATGAGAAATTTTCATTTAAAGATAATTGAGAATTACTTTGAGGAACAGGAATATATCTTGATAATTGTGCGCGCTTGTTTGTTCTTTGGGAAATTTCATTTATTTACAAACTATTCCGCACCTAGTTGATTTTATAACTTTTCTGTAGAAATTATTCATCATGTATGAGATATGATTCTCAGTTTGTCCTGTGTTTTAGCGCATTGAAAGTTCTACTTATAATCAAAAGTAAACTATGTGAAACCGACTATGATGAAAACGTATATCATCTATTTCAGAGAATTTTTTTACATTCATTATGAAATTACCACTCTTGCGACACTATACAGAAATATTACATCCATATTTGATATGCACAATTGGTTGAGCTAGACCTGCGAATGATACATAAATACATTTATAACTGAAATATCCTTATAGAGTAGGCATGCAGGCTTATCTTTGAGTAAATGTTTGTATTTTCTGTTTATGCACACCTGTTTCAGTCGTATCGGCATGCTTTTATGTTCTTTAGATCTGTTAAAATGTGTTACAACTATTGCTTTTATTTGTTGTAGCTATGTAAGTGGTAATGTATAAAGAGAAATATTCAATTTCGTAGGTGTTTAATCAAAAAAATGCAGTTGATTCCATAGAAAGCATAATAAAATAATGCTTATCTATATTGTTTCATGTCTGCGTAAAGGTATTTAATATTTTACAATTTCAGGGTTGTTAAGCTTTTTCTTTTCCTTTATAACCTCGCAGTCCTGTTAAACTAATACTCAAAGTGTGTTTAACGGAATTAAACATGACGTCATATTTAATACTGTTATATGCAGTTGAACTTTCATATTCAAGTACTGATACAAATAATGTTGTGTGGGAGAAAGGATCGTTTTGGAAACCAGGACGATACTGGGTTGGTTTCGTTTTGTTTTAAGCCTCTCTTTGTTGCTTTTCAAGATTCATTTTTTTTTTGTATCTTGAAAAACGATGCGAGGGAGGAATAAAACTTCAAAATTCAACGAAGTAAACTTTTTTTATAATATTTTTGACCTCTGACTGAGCTATATAGTCTTATCTCTTTATGATTTCAAATACATAAGTTGGAGAATGGCTTGATCTAGTCTTGAAAAAAAGTTTTTAAAGTATCTTGTTCTTTAAACATGGCACATTCCTGCTTTATAAAACAGAACACAAACAACAATGGCTATTGATATGTCTGTTTGTATTTCGATATATTTTGATAAACACTATTTTCAATAAATTTAGTTTATGTGAATACTTCATTGTAGGTAAATAAATTTACAAGAAATTCGAAAGATATACACTAGATTCAAGCTAAACTGTACAAAATATAAGATGGTTGGTTAATTTAGAAAATTTATTTTATGTATGAAAATTACCAATATTATTAAAGAATGAATTTGAAACATTCACTCAAATACTATTATATAAGCAAGGCCATATTTACTGAAAAGACATTCAAATTCACCCAGTAACTTATTTTATTATTCAAAATATAATGATTTTTCTCATTACTTTAAGAAAATGGAGAAAATCTTTTCATATAATAACATAAGGTGTGCCCTGTCAATTTCGGCGTCATTTTTTGTGCCGTGAGTTGGAAAAGGTTGAAAACCCTGTCTCAATTATTAAATTTCACATCTTTTTATGACATATAATTCGTGAATATCAACTCTAAATGCTGCTGCTACATGCAGACAATGAAGCCTATAAAATAAAATAAATATAAAAAAACGATAAGAAATAAATGTCAGTCATAAAATTTTACTGAATCACCTTTCGTAGGTTAAAAACTCCTCAAACATGTTGCTAGAAAAATATGCTAGCCATTTGTTCCCCTCGTACTTACTGAATATAAGGAATTTCCAAAATTCCTACCCTATTGTTTGTATTTGTCAAACAAGAGTATGCAGGCCATATGTGTAAACAAACAATTATTGCACGTAGGCATTCGTTATGCAATATATACAGAATTATCACTATTACGGGAATAATGGTAATGCAGTTTTTGTTGTTACTTTGGATACATTACATTTTAACAAACAAAAATCCAAAAGCCTATGTAGCTATGAGCTACGCTTTAAATATATGTATGCAACGCTTATTTGCATATGTGCATGGGGATCACAATATGAAGTCTGTTATGTTTTTATGATAATGCAATTTATTTGGATAATAAATTATGCGCGAATTGATTATACTGGTATTTTTCATAATAAATCAATTGAAATGAATAAAAATCAACTTCATATACAGCATAAATTTGCTGCCATCCTGAAAATCAACTTTTTTAAACCTAGTCTTGAATAAAAAAAATCGTTTAATGTAGTCCTATGCTATGATTAAATCACTTTATTACCGCAAAAACTTAACCATATTATGTGCTTAAATTTAAATTTTGATTTCCTCTTTCCTATATGGATAGCATATTTTATTAGATACATATTTGTTTTAGTAAAATACATGCCTAAGTGCATATACTGTACAAGTAAGGGTTAATTCGACAGCAATATGGGCTTGTCAAGCCTATTGTATAATGTGCATTAAACGCCTAACATCTTGTAAGACCAGAGCCTATTTGCTGGCTGTTTAATTCTCATTATAATATTATAATGTGATACGCTTTCTATGTCTATGCAATCTAAGGCTGGAGTATCGATTTCTATATATTTGGGTTATGCTGTTACGTTTAATGGAGCAATGGACACATCTACCATATGGAAATGGAAAGAATCAAAATATGGAAATGTTTGTGAAAAAGTATCAACAATGTGCATTTTAAAGGATGTTATAGCCTTGATGGAAGTCACTGTCGTTTACATGAACTCAGAAACCGTAGACAGTTTCTTGCCTAAAACAGTTCAGTTAAGGAGGATTACAACCCTATCCCTTTCAATGGGTGAAATTTGCAAAGACACTCACAGTCAAACAAAAAGAGATTAAATAAAAATAAAAATTGTTTAAAATGGCTTAATAAATCGGCAAGGGGCTTCAGGTTTCATTTTTCACTTTAAAATAGTGAAAAAAATTTAAATTAATATTTCATAAATTATTATAGTTGAATTTTTACACTTAAAACTTGCCTATCTGATGCTGCCACCTGCTGGCAGCGTGAGCAAAATAACGGACATTTTTCAAACTTGTATATTAATTTTAAAACAACAAGCGGAGCCCCTTGCTAATCCATCAAGCCACCCCAAACAATTCTCACCCCCACCCAAACCACCCTAATTCAACTGTGAGTATCTTTTCAATTTTGACCCATTGAAAAGGATAGGGTTGTGATCCTTCTTAACATTGTACTTAATTTCAACTTTTTGCTATATTCTAACTAAAGCTAAGCAACTTTGGTATCTAAATCTTCAAAATAGATGAAATTATTGCTAGTATTTCTGAATTCTAATAACTTAAGATTAAAATCATATCTTTCAGAGTGAATTATTTCGTTCAAGTTGACAAATCAGCGTTTCAGGTTTGCTAGAGTTGTTTCGAAATCGCCCAAAATGATTTTTATGGAACACTGCTAGCCAAATTTGTATATTAGTAGGGTCTAAAATGTACCATCTTTACAAATGGCATATAGCACAATATAAGAATTGTTCACTAAAAGCAGGTTGTTGTTTAAAATATGAGATTTCTTGGTATGTAAATAAGAAACCTTTTTAAGAAAAACTAGAGTATGATATGAAAATCGCATCTTCTTGTTCAGTGTGCCGCGATAATTTTAGTGTCATTTTGTGTATGGTATAGAAAAGTAAAAACCCACCTGCTTTCTCAGAAGCTTCAACAAATTTGGCTAAATGGATTTTACCCCTGTGCCTTATGACAATTTATGCTAGCTGTAAAATTCTAAGTTGAATTGAAGTGTCACTGATGTAGGGTTAAAAAAGCCAGGACAACGGATACGCTTTAGTCAGGGTTTGTCTCGAATGAAGAGGAAGCAAATTAATACACATTGAAACCTTGTACCGTGTGTGCAAACTAAATTTGAACATTTTTTTTTTACTACTACCCCAATGTATGTACAGTACATAGAAGTTGGCCCACTTAGCGATATGGCACTTCAACTGTACGGTCGTGCATTTGAGGGGAGAATGCATGATGCATGTTTCCTTCCTTCCTTCATACTGTATACATTGAAACGTGACTAATTAACTATTTTTCTGTTAGACAGCAATTGCATGAAAAATGTAAGAAATGGAGATGGCTTTTTTTTACATCCTGATAACATCGATTATTTATTTTACTTTTATTTGGAAATCTGGTCAGGTTTTTCTTTTCTGAAATATTAGCGTTAACAAGTACATTTATGGCCTATAGTGTTTTTTCAACCTTTGGTTACACTTATTAGCATTATTTAATGTAAAATTCATTCACGATACAGCTTGATCATGCGGGGGCGTCCATTAAAACTCTACAGTCGCCATGTTAGAATATAGGCTCGAAATTTCTAAAAGCTACCATTTATCACTGTAATATACAGTCGTAACCTCTTATAAAGTGCTGCTACTTAAAATGGCACTTTACCAATGCACTTGCATTACTAATACAACTTGCCATGTGCCATTTAGAAACTGTTAAAAAAGATTTTGGGGGTGATCCATAAATTATGTCACACTTTTTTGCCTATTTTTAAACACCTTTCCACCCCGTAGTCACAATTCCCCCATCCCTTGGTTACAATTGTCACAAAAAAAAAAACAACCCACCCACCCCCCTAGGTGTGACATAATTTTTGAATGGCCCCTTGGAGTAGTTTTTCTTTTAAAAAAAAAGAATATTTTTTTACTTCTACCACCTTCTGATGTCAAAGGGGATGTTGAAAACAACATCATAGTTTTCAGTAAATTGCTGCTCACCACTGCACGTCGAATAAACTAGAAGTATTTTTTTCACCAAACACCATGGCAATCAGATACTCCAAAATAATGTGTGGTTCTACACCGTTGGTTTGGGTTGTTTATCGACTTCTTTATATGGTTTGTGCAACCTATGGTTTGATGAAAAGAGGATAAGTTCAAGTTGTGTAGATAGGTTTTCAAATCTTCCTTTAATCTACTTGTGTGGTAGCGTAAAAAAGGTACCATTCTATGAACCTTTTTATTTTAACTCCTTTACTAATTCAACCCCATAATTGTTTAAACGTACTCAGCCAGAATTGATATCTTATATGGGCTAGGCACAATAAGCTGAAATTCAACATGAGTAATCGTGGTTATAAACGTAAAACTTTGACAACAACTATATAGCCTTTTATTTATTTTGTTCACTTCAAGCTCACCGGGGTTTGCTAGAGCAATTAACTAGCAATGAATGTTGTGTTAAAGCAAAAGCTTAATTGAAGAACAGCAGAAAGCAATGCGTCATTAAGGGGCGGTTAAGCACCTGTAATAAGCAACCTGTGCATTTAGCATACTGCGCCCCCTACATAGCTCCGATAAAACAGATGATGGATCAAGACTCAAGTTTGCTCAAATGGGCTGGAACGTTGATAATCAGTGAAGCAACAGTAGCACACCTAATTTCATCTAATTTTTGCATAACCACTGGCTCCACTTGATATTGAGTAATGTCATAACTTTGCGTTTTGGGTCATCTTCAAATATACAGTGCTTTTTGTAATCAGCATCTCATTTAATGTTATCACTTTGTTTCCCTCTGCAAGAATGGACATTGTTTCCAGATACAATTTAAAGCTGCTTTCATCATGGAGGATTCGTAAATGAGAAAGAAATATAGTGGAACCTCGCATAACGAGTATAATTCCTTCCGGAGTCTTACTCGTAAAGCGAAACGATTTTTACCAAATAAATTTATGTACGATAATGCGTTCCATGCCGAAAAAAAATACACAACAATTGAAATACACAAAAAAACCATTATGTGTAACATTTATTCAAAGAAAATACATATATTTCTACCTACATACATTCATACCTAATTCCTTTTTACTAGAAAGCTGTCTAGAGACATTTGTTTTTGCCGACGCTTCAAAATTTGGTAAAAATGCGACACCACATTATCATTGAATAAATTTGTAGCGGATTCCCCTATCCACGTCACTCGTTAAGCGAGTCATTTTTTTAAAATTTATAATGCTCGTTATGCGAATTACTCGTTTTGTGAGGTGCTCGTTAAGCGAGGCTCCACTGTACAAGTTTTGTAAGATACAATCGACATTTTCCCTGCTACTGAAGTTGACAATTTGCAAGGTTCAGACATGAAAAAATCCTGAAGATGGTCAATATGTAACTTTGAAGCACATTTCTAAGAAAACACCACCAAGTGCTGAAAAGAGTAGCTCAAAGCATTGTATGACTTGTAGCATGTAGCGTAAATCTACAGACATAAAACTACAGTATGAATATTGAAATTTCAACGAAATTCTATTTAAAAATTGTGAGCAAACGAAGATAAGTGAGTTTTATGAACTGTAAATGGGTACAGAACATGTATAGTCACGTAGGCTACGTAGAATCAACGTAGAATTTAATTTAAATGACAATTGGCTTTCGGTTTTTTGTAAATCCCATATTGAAATCGCTTGGCTCTTGTTATCGAAGCATCCTCTGAATTGCATTCTACTTGTGACATCCTCACACCTCAGTATTGTTTCAAAATAATGTTGTCATTGTCTGTTACTTTAATTAAGCACGTAATTCGTTAGTGTTTTGCTTTCGAGCCTCGACAGTGCGAAAAAATATTGAAAAACCTGCTTAATCACACCTATGTATTTTTTCCCTAAAATTTCACCATTGTGTCTGGCATCTATTGTGTGTAGAGAGACCCATGCCTTTTATCGAGAGAAAGAAAGAACGCGGTTTAGGAGGAAAAACCAACTGCTATTTGATTAGTTGAAAAACCAAACGTGACTTTAGCTTTATTTTAATATTTCGATGAGGTATACACAGTCACCCACTTAACCTGCAGGAAACCATTTGGATGGGATCCGCATGCGAGCAAATGCATCGTGAAGCATGGCACCCCAGAATGGAGGGGGTGAAAAAAAGAGGGAACGTCTGGATATGGGAAACATGTCCACACTAGGGTTAACTCTTAAACGCGTGCATTCCATGCTCCGAGTTAAAGCTCTTGGCTAGAAATTGCTGGGAGCATGTTTTTGCTCATTTTTTTTTAATGCTGCACGTGCTCTTTTTTTTGCAAATATACCACTCCAAGAAATGACTGGCGGCCATTTTTACAGTGGTGGCTTTGTGGTAGGCTTATATGTACAGAAAGAGATAAAGTGCGTGGATAAGCATGGGGAGGGTGCGATCGATAAAAGGTGTCTGGTACGCACGTGGGCCCTCTACCTGTATATTTTTCTACCTTTTTGATTTTCCCGTTCCCCTCGACGCCATTACCTGCGCATCGCCCTCCTCTGACCTCCCCCACCCTTTTTCTCCATCCCTCCCAATCTCCCCTTCTATAAATAATGTCTACCTGTCCTTTTCCCCCCATGGATTTCTACCTGCATGCATGGCTACATTCGCATAGGACGTTGCTGTTCTGCTGTTAGTTTATATGCTAATTCGGAGCAACATTTCCACTGCCTTTAGCCAATGTTAATTGGTGGAAAATTGAATGTGCTTTTACTGAGGTTCGATGATGGATCTATAGTTGACGCGTTGATGCGAAATTATACTCTACTTATTTTTTCTAATAACTCATCAATTAGTTGCGTCCAAATGAAAAACAAAAGTTTAGTTACTATGGTGAGATTCAAAGATGCCACGACTTTGTTTGTCTGTTCGAACTATATAATTTTCATATATCCTTCAATTATTAATCATTCTACTAAGAACTTTATAGGGTCTTTAATGAAAATTGGAAAGTAGTTCAAGATAGGTATATATGGTCCTTTCTAGTCATGAAAGCAAGGACTATCCATCATTGTCCTAGATGAAGTTACAGCGCTTCCAAATTGACCGGTGTCACGACATTTGCGCCCTCTCTTGACTTTCTGATGAAAGCAGTCAAAACACCTTTTAGTTCTTATTAGATTAGCACTGATATTCGTGTTCAACTAGAATTTCTTCATTGGCTGAATTTGAAATCTCAGGTTATTATCACCAAATGTGACATCTTTGTCTCTGTTTTAAACAACTCTGATCTGGCAATATTGATAAAATTAACAAGTTTTGAAAGCTGGATTAGCAGATATTTAATTAAATTATAATGTCTTTCACATAGAAAAACCAAATGCATCAATTTGTAGAAGTTACAGCGCTTCCATATTGGCTGGTGTCACGACATTTGCGCCCTCTCTTGACTTTCTGATGAAAGCAGTCAAAACACCTTTTAGTTCTTATTAGATTAGCACTGCTATTCGTGTTCAACTAGAAATTCTTCATTGGCTGAATTTGAAATCTCTGGTTATTATCACCAAATGTGACATCTTTGTCTCTGTTTTAAAAAAAACTCTGATCTGGCAATATTGATAAAATTAACAAGTTTTGAAAGCTGGATTAGCAGATATTGAATTAAATGTCTATCATAAAGAAAAAATGCATTAATTGAGAGAAATAGACATAATGATTCTACATGTAGTGATGGAATATAATAATGATTAGAAAACGTGAATGTGTACATAAATTTTTTTAGAAGTTCAGAAAATGTATTAGAAAATATTTAGAATCTTATTTTTACTATCATCCATTCATAATGGTATCAGTAATATATTTAGTGCACATCGAACATTAATTATACAAAATGAGCCGATATTCTTGAAAATACAAATCTGAAATTGCAGTAAGTGTCATTCGATGTTACTCTCATTTTATTATGTCCACGTCATTGGACTTGGATGAAGGATTAAATGAATAAATTAGCATGAAATAAAGGATGGTCATGAAACCACTACTACAGATTTTGAGGATAATGCATTCGTAATTCCATCGATTTTCATGTAAATATTAACACCTCGACACGATCTGGCCTGATATTAGGTGCGACTGCTCGGATGACCGTATTGCTATATTAAAGCGAGAGAAATCTCGTGCGAGGACATTTTATGTATAAAATGGTACACATTAATGTATTATTATAGGCCACATGTCGCGTGTCATATGTGCATGTTATAAGCTCGGCCTCCCCCAGACTGTCTTCTATACAAATTTAATATAGCAGCCCAGCACATAATATGAAGTAATAATAATAATAGGTGATGTGCTTATTTCGACCACACCCAACTCATCTTTATATATATCCAGGCTTATACATGTAGTATATTAGCTATGTGGATTGTCACTCATAGACCACATATACTGTACCTTATGTTCACATATGTGACATATGGTATTATGCAAGATAGTGTAGTCATTTTACTGTTTTACTTTCACTTTGAAAAAAAAAAAGGGGAACAAGTTCGTAACGTTTGGTTTCATAAAACTTTGCACGCTTCACATATGTATGAGGTAATAATATACGACTTAATTTTAATATATTCTAGCTTTTCATTTCTAAGGGGTTATTATACTCGCTCCACATATTTTCTTAATTTAACCACACTTTTTACTAAGGTCTATATTTTAGCATTTTTTCACTTTTAATTTAAAAACCACAATTTCATTCTATTATTTCTTTTGTTATCTTCTCCGTATGCAAATAACGATTTTGATCTTTCAATAGACAATAATGGTATTCTGGATTTTTTTTGCAAATGTTTGAAAATTTGAATGCATCATAAAAATCTTCATAAAATCGTGCAACGTGATGTTTTTAACTAATTCGACAACCTTTACAAAAGTTTGTTCCACCAAACTTTATTCCGCCATTTCCTATATATTTTTCGTTACCACAATCTACAAAGAGTACATTTTGTACAATACTGTTAAAATTGGGTAGTTAAACAAAATTACAGTACATTTTAAGCTTACTTGTTTCGTGGGCATTGCAGGTTGAATGTATTGAATGAAGATTTTCATGCAAAAAGGCAAAAAATTGCTGAACAGGCCAAAACTAGCCAAAAATGTCATAATTGCAGCTTAGCAGCTCAATTGGTTATTTATTTGAAAGTTATTGACATTGTATTACCGGTATACGACAATAAAACCATATTATATTTTGTTAGTATTCGGTGTGTCGGTGGATAAAAACTGCACGAAATGGTTTTAACGATCGAGAATGTAGCGCCTTTGATATATTTAATAAACGTGAGTAAACTAAATATTAATTAAAGGCTAATATATATCACAGGCCTGCATCAGATACAGTTTATTGACTCATTATATACACTTTCCATATAATTGTGTGTATTGGGTCATAGAAAGCATGTGTTTATGATTAATGTTCCATAGTGAGTGTTCGTTGCGTGGGTAGTTTTCTGGTCACTTGGGACCTGAACCTTTATTCTTCGCGTGCGCAAGTTTTGTAATCAAATTTGGCAAGTGCTTATTTCAAATCCAAGCCTAAATAAGATTAATAGGATAACCGAGTGTTAATGCACAAAAGCCAGATAGGAGAGTAATCTATAGTAGAACCATACAGCTACAGCGTGAAAAAGCTTCATCTGAGCAAACATATAAGCCTAATTAGCTAACGTAATTCAAGGTAATCGACAAGAAAATCTATATGCATTACCACTAGGTATAATAAAAATGGTTGGGCTATATAAAGTTAATGTTTAAAGGCCAACTGGCCTCTGAATACTTAACGGGGTTTGGAATAATATTTCTTCTTAATTTTACATTAAGGAATAAAAATTGCCTAATTGAACTTCAGTCACAAACTTGAGCCAAAGCAGTTATTTTTTTTAATGTTTAATTTATAAATCTAAATTAATTAGTTTATTGGTGTCTAGAACATTAATCCAGTTATAATGATAAATATCAGTTTAAACCTGCAGTAACTTTCTTGGCGAACAAAGACATGTGTTATACTTATAACAAAGACAAAATATTACATAAACCAAATATTTGATGCATGCTCAAAAGTAACATTGAAACCAAACTACAAAATCACTCAAAAATGTGAAATTTTTTATTCAAAATTATTAAATAATGCTATTTGGTTGCATAATACATAATTTCACTACGCAATATTCACTGCGGTTTTCCATTGGTCAATTAACTGAAATGACTATATGAAGTACATGCCATTAAGCAATGTTTCCAGACAGTTCCAATTGTCATAACTGCAATCATAGTTTTGAGATCACATTCATTAGCATTTTAAAGACTTGAATTGTCAACATTGATATATTGCTGAAGACTGTGTAGTTAGTCATGACTGTACAACATAAAAAAACTACATTATATTTCTATGTGTAAACGTATAAACACTAGTTATCATGAGTGTCAAGACCAATTTCATAATACAACTTGAAATGCCAGAAGCACCAAATGATATTTTTTTTCTGAAATGCAATATGCATATAAGATAAAAGATAAATAGTTCACTCGTTCATGACGTTGTATGCATGTATCTTTCCCATTTTGTCTTGATTCCTTAATGTGATATCAATAGCAATGTTAATAGTCAATTTGTCTTGCTCACATTGTATTACCATTGTTATGGACGGTGATATAATTTGCTACCATTAATAAAAGAGTTACAGGCAATGTTCATAGTTGCGTGCACATTTTACAACGTAGGCCCAACCCCATCCATTACCAAATACAAATGCGATGCTCTTAGGATTTTAATACATGTATACAAATATTTTGAACGTAACTATCATGATATCTTCTCATGGATGCTACGGAGAAAATTACTACTTTACCGATACTAATTGAATTCATGAGCAGACTTTTTTTGTAATATGCGTGTGTGCGATCTAGTTTGCTTTTTATGTGTAATTACAGGTTTTCATAATAAGGAGATCTATGCCAGATCTGTCGCAATATCAGAGAGGATATCTGATTATGCTCGTATTTGCTTTAACACTTAAATTATATAGCAGTACATGCATGACAGGCGCGATACATGTATACCAAATTGGCACCTATAGAACAAATGCATCTCAGAATATATATATGTAGGTTACAGGAAAAAAAAATGAAGAACTTTGAAGCTAGCTGCAGTATTAAATTTTGAAATACATATTTCACAATACTTGTTAAGTTACATTTTACTCCTATATAAGATTGTTCATTTTATTTATTTTTATGTCAAAATATCGAAATATCTATATGGTGTTTTCTTGAATTTAGAATCTAAAGTGTATATTCAATTTGGTTTTTACAAGAATTTAAGATTGCATTTGGAAAATACATACTTCAGTGTAACATCTAAAAATTGTATCTAATAATATTCCAAACATGATTAACATGACGTAAAAATGATTATAAATAGAATAATTAATGAAATCATGAATGTAATAAAGCAATTAAGACTTATAACTAAAAAAATCTAAAATTCTGAATGCCAAACTAGAACTCCTTTTATTTTCAATATTCAACCCTAAAAATTATAGTTAAAAACTAATAATTACAAGGAAAAAATCCACTACAGTGTAGTAGTTATGGAAATCCCTTGTTTTAATGCTCCATAAACTTAATGCTAAACAAGTTCTGTACCATTCGTTTAGTATGCGACTAATGTAAGTTAATCACCAGTGAAACAAGTTGGTGGGACTTTTTTAGTTTATTGTCTTTCTGCAACATGCTATTAAATGTAAGTCACGTGCCACTTCCGTTTCTTTTACTAACGGTAACTATGCAACGACACTTTTCCCATGTAGGTCTTTCTGTAGTCTGTTGTCCAGTAGGAATTTAAAACGGAAAATAAATGGGAGACACCAGCTAGTCCCAGCATGTGCAGTCACAAGTGGCAAATCAAATTCAGAAAAGCTGTTTGTACAATGCCATAACAAACACTATATCCACCTATAATTGATTCACTTGAAAAGACAAATTCTTGGCCACCCAAGTCATTGTAACTGCGCGCATGTGTGGACATACTGAAATCTCTTGTAGGTCCTCGTGTAAATGCCATGCTTACAAGTAATGATTTGTGAATGGGGTCCTGCTTGATCCCAGAAAGTAGCCTTTCAGGTCGATATCCAGTTGATATATTGCGTTTCTGGCACGCTTGCCAAATGGCATTTGTCAGTGCCAGCATTTACTAGGAATGCTCTAACGTTTTAATGTTTGCTTTGGCATTTGGGTAAATCATGACTATTCCAAGAATCCTGTTCAAATGTACTTGTGAAAATTACAATTTATTCAGTGGTTTATCTTTTAAAAAAATGAATACCGGATTAGCAAACTTTCGGCTTATCCGACAGGTTTCTTCAACCCAAAGAACCACTAAACTTGCAATATACATATATCAGTTTATAGAAGGTTAATTTTTATTCATGTTTTCATTTTATTTATTATTTTCCATATGGACATCATTGTGCTACGTGTACATGTAGGCTACCATTGTTATGATGTATTTCATGAGGTAAGCTCTTGTAAAATTACTCTCATAAATTTAATATCATAAGACATGTAAAGGTAGCATGTCTGGTAAACTTTAACTTTTTGTTTTGAAAGATGCATGTTGATAGTTAAGCAGTTTAGACTTATGTATTTTCAAATTAATAATAGTGTATATATTATGAAAGATAACCTATAAGTCACTTGAGTGAGTTTCTGGGTTTTTTCCCTTTCATAAACCGAATTTTAATAATCTATAGTTTATGCACATCGTATGCTATGTTGAAAGTTGAATCCAGATTGTAATTCATGCTACACAGAAGCTGGTTTTTAATGTTAGCTTCCATCGCCATTGCCTTGTAAATTATAGCTTCTTCTAAAGAGTTCAGCTAATATTTGTTTTGATGTATGGAACACTAGAATCACTATTTAGTTAGAATGGTTCCATTAATTTTCAATCTCGCTTTTGTTTTATTAGACAGATGTATAATTATTGTTTCATTTATGAAGTATGGACTTTTTGCTTAATGGTGCATAACGCAAATTAAGAATTAATTTCCTAATGCTTTCGCATTTCCATTGAAAATTCTGAAGGTTTAGCCAAATGTGGGGATGGGCACGCCCTTTCAATGTTGATTCTATCAAAATGCATGGAAGAGCCATAAGTGAACGAGTGCATCACTCACTATATTGATTCCACTTAGATTATAATAAGATATAGGCAATACTGGTACCATATAAGTAATTGCTTTCATGGAAGCGCCTGGATGAGCTCTGTGATTTTTATTTGCTTACAGACATAAGTTAATGCACACGTACAAATAAGTTATCGATCAGAAAAACTTAGTGGAAACAATCTTGGAATTGTTTGTCTTATCTCTTTCAAATAACGTCGCTATGACGACTTGCCAATGTGTTGTCAGTGGATGCAGTGCTATTCTTATTCCATGATGTATTATTTCTAGATATTGTCATTCACTTTATACATTAAGGTCTTTTATTAGAAATCTTTGTGCCAATAACAGAACATAGTTAATGGAATATTATCTAATTCAGAATAGGAACATTATCAATTTATCCTGTACATTCCTTTTCAAACTTATTCATGACTTTGATGTTCTTCATGAAAAACCTTTAAGTTCAGGTTCAAAAACTTTCGACAAACTAGTACTTATGGAAAACTATATATTTTGCTGCGAAGGCTAGACTACGTAAACACCTAAACACCTATAAATATTCAGTAATTGCACTTGTGTTCAGCATTTGAAAACCTATACTCTGTATGATAGTTTAAATTTTTTTAAGACAACTTGGTTCTAGTCCCATCCATCCCAAAATTAGTAATAATCTTCAACCAACCATATTGTAGAAATTATTTCATGTCAAATATCAATTAAAAGTAATTTGGGAGGAGGTGAAGCCTCAGTAATAATTTACCAATAACTCGTACCAAAAAGGAAAATCAGATAATAAAAATGTTTATTTATTATACTTTTTCGAACATCATTTTTGAAATGTATACCTTTATTATTCAGAAACTTTTGCATTTGCTAATATATGATATAACACTGAAATGGCAATCCTTTGAACATGGTATAAATTACGTCATGATTTTTTGGCATGTTTCAATTACCATCGTGAAGGGTTTGATAGGTAAAGCGGTTTTATGGTCATCGTGTCATGCCACACAACATATTCTTCATGACTTCTCCAACAAGATTTATCAGCCTACACACGGTTCATGTAGGAAGGTTTGATGCCAGAGTCACGATGGCGCCTATCAACAGATGGAGAGCCACGGTTTGGCAACTCCACGCCGCCTGTCTAATTAGGAAATAATAAATTTCCCATCATATACAATATATATATATATATGTTTTGCTGGTTGATCTTCTGGGTCTCTCAAATTGATTGCCTCCTCCAACAAAACCATTTTCATTGCACGTATATGTGTCAACGCCATAATAGAGTATATTATAAGCTGATCCCCCCTCGTGTAGATGTGCATGTATGATGAGAGCAAGTACGCTCCCCTCAAATTAAATACAAATCACATGCTGGATGGATGTGCCTGCATGTTTAATGGGTGGGGTTCGCAGATTCATATAACGTGGATGGGGAGGAAGGGGGACAAGGGGACAGGGTGGAAGATGATCCAAAACTATTAGATGCTTCGATATTGCATCACTCCATGGAAATATGTTTTCTGGTTAGATTCTTACATTTGTTAGATTTTTTTGTTGGTGGTAATCTCACTCTCTGAAAGTTTGTATACTTGTAATTTGAAGTGTAGTTATTGGTGATCGGCCATCTTGTTCCAAATTGCCATTGTTGGTCATTGGTCTATGAAAGTGCAATACTGGCAGTACAGCTTAAATTTGATAACAAAAAATCAGCAAGATTTCTGCAAAAATCTTGCGGTATAAATTCAGCTGTAAATATTTAGCTTTATGTTGGTGGAAATGAATTATTTTATTTTGGTGATTGGTGATCCGCCATCTTGTTCCAAATTGTCATTGTTGGTCTTTGGTCTATGAAAGTGCAATACTGGCAGTACAGCTTAAATTTAATAAAAAAAAAATCAGCAAGATTTCTGCAAACATCTTGCGGCATAAATTCAGCTGTAAATATATTGCTTTATGCAATTTGAAAATGTATTGTTTTATATCGAATTTGGCTAATTTGAATTGTATTGAAGACGTATTCATCAAGAAAATTGTATTCATCCAGTTGAATTCTATGAAATTAGTGGATTTTCTCCGCAGTATTAGTGCACACTTTATGAAACAGTATTGACGTATAGGAACTGGAAGGTTGTTCTTGTTGATAGTTAATTGGAGGTGTACTTATTGATGATTCACCACTTGGAACTTATTTGCCATTGTTGGTATTTGTCTATCAAAGTGCAATACTGGCAGACTGGCAGTGCAGCTTAAATTTGATGAAAAATCAACAAGAGTTCTGCAAAAATCTTGTGGAATAAATTCAGCGGTAAAAATTGCTCATGCAGTTGGTAAATAAATTATTTTATATCAAATTTGGTAAATTTGAATTGCATTGAAGATGCAATGATGGTATTCATCCAGTTAAATTCTATGAAATTAGTGCATTTTCTGCGCAGTATTAGTGTACCCTTTAGGAAACGCAGCACTTACGTATAGGCATATCACACATGCATGTGTGTAAAGATGCATCATGGGTGTAGTCTATGGCGAGCCTATAGGTCACACCCTGTTTAATTTGAAACGTTTTTGGCCTGTACATATATACATATGCACATAAGGGGAGTAGGCCTCGGCTCGGGACTCCCTGAGTTTAATCAAATTAAGACAGGTATATATATATATGTATACATGTACCTTAATGCATTGAACCCCCCACCCTTTTCATGTTGACGCCATGCATATAGCCATCATCACATACACATTCACAAAGCAATTGTCACTCTTTGCACTTGTTCCTCTTCTTTGATTACTTCTCATTGCATCTAATCCCATGCTAAATCCAATTTTAACGTCAGTGAAGACCCTTCTGCCAAAAGCCATGCCTGTGGCCTCTTCTTGCCTTTGGCAGCATGCCTTAAATGTGAAAATTTACTTTCTGGCTTTATATATCTCGTATAATTTTCTCGCTAAATTCATACTAGTTGGATTCTACTATTCGGTGTTGGTTCTTCGAGAAATGTGACGCATGTAACTCCTTGGGATTTACCATTGCAAATATGGAATATGTGTGTGGTGAACCTTGCAGTCGTGCATTACCATATAGTGTCTTCGTTGGCTACACCCTTCAAGATAGCATGTATCTGGATATGTTCTACACTATTTCAAAGGTAACCATCCTAATGTTTTGCTACTATACTCCATATGACATTAATGAATTTTGCACATGTATTTAGTATAAAGAACACAATGCTAGATAGAATATAACTAAAATTATAGTAAAATGGTAAACTTCATTCTTAAAAGTACTGCAATTTTAATTGTTACAATTACGTCATATTTCTACGTTAAGAAAACATACCACAGAACAAGCGCCATAACTTATATTATTGAACTATTGCCATAAGTTACTCACCTCTTTCAAGATGGCTGTTCACTAAACTAGGCATTTTCAAAGTCACTGCAAATTACATGATTTAAGAATTTTTCTTTAAAAAATGACTATCATGAATTTCGATTATGGTAACCTTGATATGTTGATACTTCCAATGTTATCGTAGTTCATATATTGTATCGATTATGTCCATCGCAATGTAATAATACACTTTACCTATAAATTACGTACTCTAAATATGAAAATTAGCGTTCATAATATACGTGTTTTATTCGAAATAATGCAAACTAATGATTTCAGTAACGTGACAACTTTAATAACTTTAATTATTTTATTAAACTTTCAAAACTGAAAGTAATGTGCCAAGCTCCACCATTTTGTACAATGTTTTATTATCCATTTATACCGTTTTCTTTAGAATAGCCAAATAACATTAAATTGTGTTCACCCTTAAGTTTTCACATCGATTTTTCAACTTTCAAAACTGAAAGTAATGTGCCTACCTCCACCATTTTGTATAATGTTTTATTATCTATGTATACCGTTTTCTTTAGAATAGCCAAATAAAGTTAAATTGTGTTCACCCTTAAGCTTTCACATCGATTTTCACTAAAAGGAAACGTAATGTTTGATTTTCCTTAATTTGAAATGTTGTTTTCTGGTTATTTTGAAACCGAGAAGAATACTGTTTTATCACTCCTGGGTAGCCATATAATGAGAATCGCATTTTTGACTTGTTTTTCAGCAATTCTTGCTAACACGTTTCCCAAAGCGCGTTGAAAGGGGTCAGGTGTTAAGTCCACGGATGCATTTTCTCATTTGTTTAAGCACGTGCATCTTGTGTAGAAACGTTGCCTGGACAACGGATGAAGCATTTAAATTCTCTTTTAGAGGATGGAGGGAGGGGGAGAGTGGGAATGCCTCGAGGGTGTTTACCTGCTTGTTCAATTTTTAGGGTCAACATCATCTACCTCTGTAGACCAGGCATGCAGTATTACCCAATACGTCAATTCATTTGTTATCAAATTTAAAAATGGCGCCCACTTCCAATACCATATATTCATAGTTCTATCAAGCTTAGTTTGCCCCCATTCATATTCCTGCTAAGAGGCCGTGAGTTGTCGTGCTGTAAGTTTAAAAATTTAATAATTTTATACTACTATACTATACCCAAATGTAATTCAATATTGTATGTGCTGCATCTTTCACGTGTCACTGTAACTTTAATGACTGCTACATTAATCCCTCATTTTGAAAATGGTTACTTCAGTTTGTGTTAAGAGATTATTAAAGCTTATCGATTAAAGTAATTAACTCAAGTGTTTTTCAACCTGTGTAGCAGTGTGCTTATTTATAGCCTATTAATGGCTGCATATAGCCATTAGGGGTCATATTTAATCACTGTGTGGCCTTTTATAGTCACGAATGCGCGTATTTATTCATTGATTATATGGACTATTATTTTGAGTTTCCGTATATAAGGGCCACACAAGTTAGAAATACTTGATATATATAATAGTCATGCATGCAGAGCACTTGTGTATGATTTTCCATGTGTCCATGTGTCCAATTTTTGTCTATTCTCATTATCAAAATATGCTAGTTATGCACATAAGCGTTGAACATATGTTTTCTACCCAGGTATTAATGTGCCAAGGCGATTTTAGTCCCTTTTTCATTGTGTTAACAATTTTGACATTGTTTGATGTGTCTTGAGTTGAAAAAAATTAAAATACACTGAACTTGCTGTCACTATACATGCAAGTAGCTGTGACATCCACCCTCCCTGGTCATGTGATTTACATGCACAGAGAAGTGTCATGTGTTATATTATACATGTAATGGATACACGTGTATTGTAATTGAAATACATCGCCCACAAGATACAGAAAACGTCAGTCAACGTGTAATTTTCATATTGCATTCGAGCATTTGTTCTAAATAAACTGAATACATCGCAAGTTAGTCTTCAGGGCAGATGGTCGAATTTTTGATGAGTAAGGGTGGTTTACGTTAAAACTTTCATTCATAAATTGTGATGCCTACGCTATACACAAAAGATGAGTTAAAGCGTGTGCCCTAGTTTTACATTCATAACCCTTAGGATGTATGTCGCCATTGAGTTTGCAATAAAAAAAAAGTACAATTCTAATACACGGTGTATATTCCTCTCGGGAGGTATACAAATTGAAGTATTCCAGGAAAAAACGTGCCGCCTTTTTTCCTGAAATTCATTAATTTCACGCCATTTGGTTAACATATTCTTTGCAAATGGGTCGTAGAAATGTCATGAAATTTTCAATGCTTTTCTTTTGAATTTTCCGTTTTTTACCCATTTGATTGTATAGGTAGACCTTAATGTAATCGTGATGTGTTTTTCTATCTGATGTTGAGGCAGGGGATATGGATTTTCTGATTAGTGAGCTCATCAATTGAAATGGCCCAGCGTGAGGCGCACGTTGCCATCCTTCCTGTGTTTATTCTGTATCTGCACTAACTAACTCACACGTGATATTTTGCTTTGATGCGGGATAATAAAAGAACTTTGCATGTCATGCCATATTTATAAAGTTTGTGTATCCATATGGTGATGCCTTCATTAAGATTTAATGTTGCCCTGATGCTATAAAAAGCCATAGCCCTATCATATCCTATATGTGTAATTGGCATACTTTTTTCGACGCTCACTCGGCGTAGGCTAACATGTTTGGCTCTATTAATGTGATGGCTCAGACCAACCTTTTTATCACCCCATAGATAATGAGACGACACAAAATTATAGATGATTTTTCATTTCAAAAGTATGTCTGGAAGGGGATCCATACATTTGTTTTAAATCTGTCATCGACTTTTGAAAAACCCTGTATGCAAACCCTATATCGTAAAGTTAAACCTTAACTACAAATTTATAGTTGATGGAAAATTACAAACTAACCCCTATAAAGATTTGGCCAATCGATAATTATGGCCATTTCTCGAAAATCATTTTTATGCAATTAACGTGAAACCATTTGTTGACAGGTGTCATGGAAAAAACAGCTGCCACATACTAATCTTCCTTGCACAATTTTTTTTTTCTTAAAACCGCAAAAAGGAAAGTATGTAATATAATATAGTGTCCAAGATTTTCGTCATTGATTCAGACATATCTGCAATTATGAAATTTGTTACAAAAATAATTTGAAATCTGTCAGTATATGTAACAAAGGTACATCAAATCCTTGACGTACACATTGATCCCACGATTAGCAGCGCCATCTATATTGCGTGACTTTAAGCAATACTGTGCATAGTGTTTTATAGTAAACAGACACATGGTTAACATTGTCGTAAAAATATAAAAACGAAGATATAATCGTAACTTTAATTATAATATTTTATACTAGGATATTTCATTAAAAACTTTTTCTTTTTTTTTCTATTTTGCTTATGTGAAAATTATAATTAAATATTGATGTTCGATTTTTAGCTTAATTCAAACTGTTCAGGTTTGTTTACTATTTGTAATAAAGTATATTTTGTGGAAAATCTAATGTTACAAGTGTAATTTAGGATTGGTTACCGACTTCACCTGCAGGTGATTTAATTAAATGTAAACAGAATTTGGGGATTACAAATGCAGATCTAAAATTTGAAATAATGGAAAGCTGTAGAGTTGGTAAAATCAGAAACGTCCTTAATTTAAAATGTTATGTAGGCTTGTAGTAGTTTGGATAAACACGCGTAGGTTTGTGTAATCATTGGTTTTCTCGAATTTTGATGCTATGTAAAAATGAAGATTTCCATGGCGTTTGTCCTTCATTTCTCGTCCTGTCCCAGTATTGTGCTGCGCCAGCATCTCGGCGATGATTCATCACGTGACCTAAAAGCAGGGTCAAAAATGATGTAGGAAGAAAGAAAGTAGTGAAATATATAAAATTAGGAAAACCACCTTAAAATGGGTGCATCTAAGTTTCCTTTTTCATTCAGAGATGTTGGAAACTTCCTTGCTTGAGGATAGTATAAGCCTATTTGCGAAGGCGTCATAAAGGCACGAATCAAACCATGCCCTTCGAATATATTCACTGTGCATTCAGATGGGCACAATTAACAGTTACATTATAACTGCGTGTGTATAGTTGATCCACCCTTTAACTCCTCCACTGCCCATTTCAATCCTCCCAGCTTAATAAATTTGAATGTTGTCATCTTGCCCACAGTTCAATACAATTAAGAAAAGATTTTGTTCTGAAAAAATAGTGCAAAGTAAAATTAGCCCACATTCAAAAGGCGTTCGTGAAAGTGGTGAAAGTGACCTTAAATTTCATTTTTTTACATTCATTCGGATGTCGAAAACGGTACACGGAAATATGCACATCTGGTAACCATAAATGGTTATAACATATATATACATATTTATAAGACGAAAGTTAGTCAAGAGCTCTTCTTAAATAAGATAAGGAAATTACTAAATGGAATTAATGAAAGTTCTGTATTATATATTTTTATTACAAATAAGGAGAAGACTTTCTATTACAAATTTCAGTTCATGTTTACAAGATGTTTTTCCTTTTGCGAAACTTGTATAGGACCATATCATCCATGTTGTGTTCTCCTTTTATGTTTGAAAACGAATTGTCAACGTTTGTCAATGAATGGAAATATAAAATGGTAAGTTCACATGTGTGGACATAGCAGAAAGTGAACACGTTTGGAGTTATGAGTCAAACATGGACATACTATATCGAATATATGATAATTTATTGACATTTTTATGCATGTTATATAATTGTCTAGATGTCATTTCCTATATATATTTGTGATAATGTCAATTTTCCAACAGGGATGTTTTATGTTTCTTTGTATTGATACATGCATTACAAAATTGTCACTTCATTAATTCTGGAATCTATCTTTAATAACATTCATAACTTCTGTTAAATATAAAACAAGTAGGTGATATACATAATTTTTCTCTGAAGTGAAAATTAAAATGTTTAGACGTAAATAACGTGAGAAAAAAGAAATGAAAAATTCAATAGAATTTTGGCAATTAAATAAAATATTTACTGCAAAATTGTTTATTATTACAAGATTTCTTAATATAATAAGTACAGATATTTGACTAGCAAATGTAAGTAAAATTGACCTTGTGTTTTGTACCGGTGAATTATTTAGAATGGCTTAGCAATGCAGGTGGTCAACCAGCAAAAAACTATTAATACGATAGCCATCTCATGTAATAAATCTTCGGTTAATTTTTGTGCTATGAACTATTACACGATAAGATGTTGCAACAATCTGTGCTCCTTCAGCAGTTTAAATATAGCTGGTCATTTTGATAGGGGAGGGGGGGGGGGATGTTTCACCGGGATTTTTGCAGCATGGTTGAATTCTTGATAGCCATAGCGCGTGTGAAGTGACCCCAAGCTAACCATTGCGCTAATCAATTAAATTATTATCTAAAGGTTCATTGTTTTGTTTTAGTTGGCATTATAATAATGTTCGTGTCGTGTGATTTGCTTCCTCGCAAACGTTGCTTCCGCTTATTGTTGTGATAGCGCGATATATGGCCATATAACGTGCTTTATTAACCAACCGTACACTATGGCTTTAAATTTAGTTCTGTTTTATTTAATTCTCTTTCCGTTCTTTCAATTATCTTTCCGCTATAATGCATGCATATGTGGCGCTCAGCTCGTTTAGTTTCTGAAAACAATATAATAAGGTAGGCTGACTCTTAGGATTATCCGAAACCAAATTAATGGTGTCAACCCGACGAACATACTATACCATAATGTGCGTAATAATGACAATAGGATGTCATTGTTTTTAGATCGTAAGCATACTTTGAGTAGGCATTCAAGAAAAGACTATCCATTTACTACATTATCATCCCTAAATCGTTGCATGGGTGAAATTTAGTAATGATTTTCACAATTTTGGGATGGTTTCACCAATCTTCATAAAGTCAGTTTTGTAAATGGCGTTAAGTAAATCACTAATTAAGTATACAATCGGTGTGTTTCATTCTCACGGAACTGTAATAGGAAATTCTAAAATAGAATGTAATTTTGTAGGTGTAATATAAATGACTATGGTTTCCATGGCTTCTGTTACAGAGAGCTGGTACTTTTGAAAACTGATGAACTTGAAGGTATTTTTATAGGTACCCGGGTGGAAAAGTATATGTCCATATACAGTATGTCTGCAAACATATATGGCGTTTCTTGCCTATATGAGGAACATTTATGGTGTATTTTGAATAAGAACAAGTAGATCAGTGGACGAATGATCATACATTGGCATGTATTGTCAAACATGCCATATATGAATATATATTTTCATTATGCCAATAAACATATGGAATTGTTCATATATTATATACACCGTGAGCCAAAAAAACGATGCCAAAATATAATTCATTGTAACTTAATTAAAAATACAATGATTTTAATGAAATTTTCCAGTTGTATACTTTTGTTACTAATCTTTCAAATTTCCCTTATGTAGATGGCGCTGCAAGTCAGCATAATTTTTATTTAACTAATTTCCCTGCAGGTGGCACAGCTGACAAATCCGTCTGCTCAATCATAACAAATTTGCAAAAATGGTTTTCTCGCAAAAAGGTCACATTGCCATTAAGTTTTTACGCGAAAATAAGAAATTTAGTGCAAGAAAGATTTTGAAGGAATTTCCTGAAAAGGGCTGGTCGGGAAGTGCATTTTTAAAAATTTTTGGCATCGTTTTTTTTTGGCTCACCGTGTATATATATTTTTATTTAATTTTTCCACCCGAGTAGATTTGGGCATCTTTACCACACATTTTTTTTTCATTTCCAACCTTGCTTTTCACAAAGATTGGGAGATATTTTTGTTAATTAACAATGACTTTTATAACTGTGTGCTCCGTGCATTAATCTGCTCAAAGATTTCCAAATATCAAATAATGGAACTTGGTGAAACCTGATATTTCTGTAATAAATATATCATAGAGACATAACGTCATAAAACAATTTACTTTTTAAAAATATCGTTCAATATTTTATTGGAGTAACCATACAATAGTTATTTAGCTGTAGATGCGTAATTATATAGGTACGTGCTTGTCTTATATCTCTCTGGTCATCGTTCTTTATCCTTCTGTGTCGTCATAATAAACCTACTATAATATTCATTTTAAGATAGATCTAACTTAACAATTGAAATAGCGTTACACTACTAACTAGATCAGTATAGCGTTGAAATAGTTTGTGTAGATGCTCGATAATTGCGCTATTGAATCCCCTTTATGCAAATGAAATGATGCTTAACTGCGATGAATTTCTCACACATGACATGAATCTGAATGAGTAACTAACCCTTATACAGTCATAACTATCAATTGCTTAAAGTAACGCTTCATAGATGGCGCTGTTGTTGTTGTCAAGAATTTCCTGTATCTTCATGTGGAACATTACACAACAATATTAACAGTCGGGTATCTTTTGAAAACGCTTACATTTTAAAATTTCGCGATAGTTTGTTTCAGATTGTATATATATGATATTTGAATTTTGAAAAAACAAATTCTAAATACTGTTATTGCCAAACCTTTCTATTATGTGGTTTTTTACGTTTATTGTTAATGGCAGCTAACTAGGCGTGTATTTTTTAGCTACTTTACACGTATCTTACTTTTAAAGCCAATAATTGTATTTTATCTTAAGTTATGAAATGGACCGTGGTTAATGTGTGCACAAATTTTGTGCGTTTAATGAACGGCGAAATCAGGCTGATCAAAATAAATTTCTGCAAATTTTGCATAATAAAAATGACTATTGAAACAATGAATGCAACAGGGTTGAATCATTTTAAGATAAACATTTTTCTTATAGAACTCAACAAATATAGATCATAATGGGATGTTAATAATTAACCTATATACTTAATGACTTGTAATAGAATTTCTAACAGCTGTTCTTATTGCCTTTTGTGTGAACATTTCCTAGTAATGGAGATTGGTGAAGGCAAGTTATTAGAGGACATTTATTGTGTGGTTTTGCAAGTAATTTGTACACGTTTTGAAAATAATTGGATAATGGATATCATTTTAAGTCATAATTTGTCAATCTCAGCATGTGTGCAAGGGGAAATTAAAATTACTGTTATTGCCCAAATAGGCGCCCTCCTGAGGCCCTATATTAAGAAACAAAGATGGATCTTCTAAATTATCTAAACAGCTGATATTTTTTTTTTTCGAAATTATTAGTTACACGAGGTGCACCACATGCATTAAGATACCTTTTATGGCAGCTGCCTTATCGACGATGATACACAATTTTTGCATATTTTTTTCTCATTTTTAATGATACATTCATCATGTAATTCGCGAAGGTCTAGATACCCACAATGACCCAGTCAACCTCCCCCCGCCCCCACACCTAGGTATACATAAAACTGGGAAAATTTTAAGCCTCGTGGTGGTGTGGGTGCACTTTGTGGGGGCGAATGGGAAACAACTGTGGCCATTTGGGAGCGAAAGCTGTTTACTGACCTCCAAAATATGATGGGCTGTAACCTCTGTAATTATATGAAAGTGAAGTACAAAGCATTAAATAAGGATTAATCAACAACACCCTGCTCGAAACGGCTGTTTTTAATATACCTTTAATTAGTATTACACTCGTTTTGAAATTAAATTAGGACATTATACAACGTAATTGAAAAGGTTTAATTGCCATAATATGACATTATTAAATGCAAATAAATCGTGTGGTGGCCCAGACCCATGCTGACTTTCTTTTGGACATTCAATATCACGTAGCTGTTCATATAGGTGGGGAACTACGTTATGCCTACTCACACGGAAATGATCGAAATAAAATATCATTGAATCCTTGAAAATATTGAATTTTTTAAATTAAGTTTTAGCTATTTTTTTTGAATACATCCACCCTATGGATGGCCCTGTGATTTATTGCCTGCACAATACATATTTCACTTGTTTTGCTTCCGGTATTGCAGATTTATCAATTGATCCCTTTTTGGGTATCTAGTTATTCCCAGTTCGAAGTTGACTTATATAAAGATTATCCTTGAATTACATGTTTTAATTTTAATTTTTGAACGATTAATATTCGCTTTAGACTGGATATTTAAAACAATTAAATTTTACAAAATCTAGCAATTTTCATAAAAACACATGTACAGATAAAGCACAATTTTAGAACACAAAATGTCCTTTATGCACATATTTGCTATAGGGGTTTCAGATATACAAAATATACATACCATATATGGTGTTGATGGATTTAGTGCGGTTATTTTGAACACTTTAATTTTGAAAGTGTTCTATTAGAGCAAAAAGTGTTCTAAATATGTTGGATAAGAATACATTTTTAAAACATTTGTATGCATTCTTAGAACACATTTCATAGAACACATCTTCAATGTGTTTGTGTTCTAAGAGAGAAGCAAATGGTGTTTCAAATGTGTGTTCTGATTCCCTGCTTTGCATGTTCTTGATAGAGGAAAAAGTCCAAGTACAATGTTGCATCGTACAATTAATGTAATGGATATATTTGCGACATTTAATTATCAATCGGAAAGTGCAAATAACATTTTGATTTCTTGTATGCAAGAAACCTTACTGGCAGAAGGCCAATTGTATCTTACTCCTTGCTTTGGCCTAATTCTTAATTTCAAATTTGGCGCTTCAGAGGAAAGCGCTGAAAGTATACGCGTTGCGCAAGCGATGCCTAGATTGCCCTCTTTTGACAAAATACTGCAACTGTCTCAATTTAAAAAAACATTTAAACACGTGCATGCCTGCATGGATAATGTAATGCTCAGGAATCCGTGCTGAAGACATAAATTGTGCATACTAGGTCATGTAAGTAAAAGAATTAACTACTATTTATATAATAACTATTAAATACTATGTTCAATTCCATCGAACTTGTGCATAATATGGTACCGTCGATCTAGATCGAGTCTCAAGCTGGTCATAGGCGGATTACCCTGGCTATTTTTTCAAATTTTAAACATTATGCTAACCATGGACCAAACGTTAAATTTTACTATAATCGACTTCATACCGAAGTAGTTTAGATTCAATTAAGGAGAAAGTCATTAATTGACAGCAATGTAGAAGATTATAAGGTATTGACTGACAAAAAGGTTTTGCAAAACTTGTCCATAAATTAGGTGTCCTCAGATTTTCTTTGATTGGAATTTACCATTTCTTAACATTAAACTAAAGCTAAAATTGTTGGATGGTTTCAGTGCATAAAGTAGGCGCTTGTGCATTATTGGACTTCGCTCACCTGTGACCTGGCAATTGGGATTATAATTTTTGGGTTTGTTTATATGCTTTGGTTGCGGCCAATTTTTAGAGGAACTATCATGGCATTTGCCTGGAAACAACTATGAAAACCGCGAAAACCACAGTCATGACCATAGGAATTAAACTTATGTCTCACTAATGAAAGGTCGATAGCATTATCAATTTTCAGAGTTTAATTTTCAAGTTTAAATTTTCCGAAATTTCGGTGATTTAAAAGATATTTAAAAATCAAACGAATCTTGATGATTACAGTCTACTAAGTATATAACCTATATATTCGGATCTTTAAATGATTGATTTTTCAATATTTCCTGAAGTTGTTGCAAAGTTTCGTTAAGCAGATGCGGAATTCTCCCTTGAAAGACTAGGTTTACATATGTGTAAACTTGAATGTTGTTTTCGTAAAATCTCTTGGATCGGGATCAAAAGATAGAAAATCTTTGTGACTTTAATCTGTTGCAGCTTTTACGGAAAATTATTGGAGAAAAGTTTTTTGTAGGGTTTTAAATGTCCCTCATTAGATATTATTCAATGGCAAATTTCTGCTTTTTAGGGCTGCAGTATAGTCATTAATGAACTAATTCTGTGAATGTAGAAAAAAAATTCAGAAAAAAATTCATTTCCACATAAATAAATTTATTATCTTGAAACACAATGATAACAACCGATACAATCATTTCAAAAAAGGAATTAATTTTAAGTTCATTTCCAGTTTATTTTTTTTTAAAGTTTTAAATGATACAGTCTTAGCTAGTTAATTCCTAGCTTAGAAGACCAAGGAGCTGGTCAATCATTTAAATTTAGACACATGACTGAAATGTCTCACGTTATTCTTTAATTACATTTAACGAATTGTGACTGGAAAAGGCAAATCCATATTGTACAAATAGAGTAGTGCCTCAGAAACACATGCATTTTATATATCAAGTAATTTCACGTCACTGTTTTTGCCGGGAATACACGTTTTAATAATAGTTATCTTTGCTTGATGTGATGTTAACTTTACTACCTCCGAAGGCGTTACCTTGGTTGACATTAATATCCACATTCAGTGGTCGTCATGGACTGTACTTACTATTGGGTCCGATTTCAAGATCGTCGATATTAATATCGTCATCATCGTCGTCATCATCTTCGTCATCAACTTCATATGAAAAAAAAAACATAATTAAATTCAGAACTTGAATAAGAATAGTTATAATAATATATAATATTTATAACTATGAATATTTTAACCTTTTTCAAACTTTCCAATGTTAAATTTATCACCTCCGTAGATGTTTTGTTCGTCGAAGTTAATCTCCTTATTCCGTGTTGGTGGTGAACTATACTTATTGTAGTTTTGTCGGTATGAAGTTTTGGTTGTTACGTAAGCATCATCATCTTCATATGAAAAAAAAAACATAATTAAATTCTGAATTTGAAGAAGAAGTAGGCTAATTCTGCATTTTTTTTATTATACAACTCATAGTTATTAATAATATTTATAACTACGAGTTTATGCATATAGATTATGGTGTTTAATTTTTTATATTCCAATAAACGATACTTACAAAAGGTACTTCTCCTGGAGGTGTAGTCAATTTGTGAGTTAAAGTCACATAATTTCTTGGTGGTTCCTGGTGGTGGAAGTTGGCATTGAGGACTTGGAATGGCATAGCTGGCGGAAAATGAGCGAGCATCACCGTATAGACATTGTTGTGGACCTCTGAAATCATCGTCAGATTCATCGTTGTATTGACCACATAGACCACAAACTCTGCTGGCCCACAAAGGCGAGACCTGTAAATTGTTTCATGAAAAGTCATCATTAGAATGGCAATGTACTTTTGAACTTATTTCTATTTCACGACTTGGTTTTGCATAACATTAAAAGCTGGTGTTAAAAATTACCTCAATGGAAGCATCCTCTCCGTCAAAATCAATAGCAAGCCCAATCGTGGGTGCCTTAATTGTAAGCGTTGGACCAGTTGTCAATATCAGAGCTAGGACCGCCCCTTGTGCAACTTCACCAGTGCCTTTCAAGACAATAACCTTATCGTCGGTTGGCTGAAATTTCTCGCCATCAATTTCCAATTCGAATTGTCCATTGTATCGTCCTTGTGGTCGAACGATAATTTCGTGAGACAAGAGGTAGACTTTCATGTTCTGAAATTGGGCAAGGGACAACAACCAAACATTAGCACTCATCCATGCAGAACATCCAGGAATAGTGAAAAAGTGGACTTTTAAAATACCTTGATATTGTTGGCCTTTTGTTTCATGGTCACTGCAAATAGATCATCTGGGGAACAGTCTTTGACGATGACATGTTCGCATTCGCTTATGTAATGCCTATATGTGGTATTGTCAAAAGTATTGATGTATTTGCCCATCACTTCGCAAGATGCTGTAAAACATAACGAAATATTCTGTTCAATATATAATTGTTAGAAGAAAAAATGCATTGTAAGCCAATGAAACAAATTTGATTTTGTTTCCTTAAATTGTTTTCTATCAAAGCTATCACAATAGATTACTTTTTTTTAAAAAAAATTAGGACTTATTTTGTATAAGATAGTTTATAAAACAAGTGAAAAATAACAAAGCGTGCACTTACGAAATGCATCTCCATCAGTAACATCCTCTACCAATTGTTCTAAATTAGTTTTTTGTGTAGAAATTGAGTAAATGTATGGGTAGTATTCCTCAAGGTAAACCTTCCTGAAGAAAGTATTTTCGTGTGGTTTAAACATGTAAAAGTTCACAGATGGAACTTCATCGACCAGAACGCCGACTAATTTCAAATGTCCTTCTCCATTGTTCACGTCAACTGGATTGTTGCTCATTTGTGGGTAGAACATGCTCTTAAGGAAAGTGTCGGTGTGAGCAGTTAGGTTCTTCAGCCAGGATGGCAACTGCAAGTACCCAAGTTGTAAATAAATAAAAACCATTGACAGCTTTTATATACCCATATTTAAGACAAAACTTACCTTGGGGTAATCAATGTCGACAGTTAATTTATTTAGAGAGCTGAATTCCAGCTGAGCATTATCGCAAGCATCAGTCAGTTTTTTACCATTAGCAATGTCTACTTGGCATTGTTTAAAATACCATTCTTCTTTCTCGCTTTCCAAACGCTGTTGTTCCCTTGATTTTTCAAACTTGGCCTGTTTGGGAGTAAACATATGTCAATTAAAACGATGGAATTTTGTTGTAATTTGTAAGATGCACTCTTTGGGTGCCCTGGTGAAAAAAACAATAGAGATTTCTATTGTTATTTAGCCCATTGTTTTCTATTGGTATCAATAGAAAATTTCTGTTGGTTTTATTGGTTTAAATTGTTTTCTATGGTTTTCTATTGTTTTTTATTGTTCATTCAATACAGCTAAACCATAAAAGTCAATAGAAGCCAATGGAAGTCAATACAGGAACCATAGAAAACAATTAAAATCAATAAAGGGGCCAAATAACAATAGAAACCTCTATTGGTTTCTATTTTTTTTTCTACCAGGGTGTACAATTGGCATGAATTGACTATCAGAGATTCTCTAATGAATTCTTGTATGTATTCATTATGAGAACATGTTAAAATACTGTGTTCATACCTTAATTGTGATAGCATGAGGTGATGGGCATTCGTTTCCCCAGCTAATTCCGATATTTGCATGAATGGGTTTGGCAGCTCTGGGGCTCATTAGACTGTGATAATCACAAGGTACTTCTGGATATTTGACGGTAGCTGTGGTGCAGATCTTGAAATAATATGGGAACATAATTCTGATTTAGACTTTTCTTGAAGACATTTTTTTAAAATTTGTGTTACATCCATAACATACCTTTAGTACTTTGTTACCGGATACTGTATTGTTATCCAACTCTACTGTAAAGCTAATGATATCAGTCTGACTTGTCATATCACGTTTTAATACAAAGTTGGTGGCAAGTTTGGCTGTAGTCTGTCCATAACCGTAAATCTTTGTTCTTACGTGGTACTCGGATACTATTGTGAAAGATAAACAGGTGTTAATTTCATAACGAGTTTTTGGAATCATATAGTGCTTGAAATACATATTCGAGTATTAGCTTACTGTCATTAGTTCTGTCAATTGTTGAAATGGCTCCTGAATTATCGCTCCTGGTCTTGGAAGAGTATGGAAGAGCTCCACCCTTATAATATATTTGAGCAGAGGCTTCCTCATTGTCATAATCTTGTTTGTAAGGATATGCAGTCTTCTTGATGCTTCTCTCACTACTGTATTGCCATGGTGATTTAAAGTATTGGCTTAAAGATTTATTATAACCTAAACTGTTGTAATAATACTGGTTTCCACTATTATAATATGAACTCTGGTAATTATAAAATCTGTCGTTATCGTCTTCAGCGGCGTCATCATCATCATCATCATCATCATCTTCATCATCATCGACATCGTCTTCTGCAATATTCATGCTGACTTTCAAGGCCTGTCTATAAACGTACCAATACTCGTCATTGTCGCTAGAATCTTGTTGCGGTGTGCTACCACATCGCTGTGGAAGTGAAGCAAATCCAGAAATAACTGGCCAGAATCCTCTTTTGCTATTCATGTTTTGTAACACCAGTCTTTCACTCGGAGTTGGAACATATTCCCATTCAAGGGCTGCTTGGATCTGTGAAAAAAATGTCATATTAATGAATCATAAATTATCAAGTATATAGTTTATGTGTAAAGCAGGGTGGACAAATTACAGCTTATAAATTCATTGATAGTAGACTATAACACTTACCGATTTTCCCTTTGCACCTTCACCATTAAGATACATCTCATACTGACGATTGTCAAACTCAGGGGTCACCTGATAGGTTGTCAAGAATGGGATGACACCGTCGTATTCTTTCAAGTAAGACAAGAAAGAAGCCTGGTCTGGCCAGTCATGTTCACTCTTGCTCTTGAAAACCAATGGCAAGCCTAGCAAGTGATGACTCAAGTCAATGTCTTGCTGAAAATGAAGAGGCACACACAACAAATATTGTCAATCTATTGAAAAATCTCAACGTATCTCATTTAAATTTGACTATATTCTTACCACATCTGGTTCAAAGTCAGTGTGAATCAATTTGTGTCCAAATTTGGTATCTCCAACAGGAGCGGCTGTCAAAGCCTTGTGCAATGAATATGGTCTGACTTTGTGGTGGAAAACCTTTGGCGAACTGGTGGCGGATTGGTAGGACTCTGAGATTGGTTTCACCTCAAAGTTGACTTTGCCCTTAAGGATGTTCAGGTGCATTTTGGCGCTTATCGGTGGTGCAATGTAGGTAGATGTACCCACGGCGACCATGGAAACCACGTGTTTGAAGGGGTTATAGACTCCCTGACGCATCTCCAATCGAGTAGAAATACTGAAAATCCATCAAGAATTATTTTATCAAAACAGTCGTCCACCAAGTCTAACAAAACTGATTTTCTGTTAAGTTATACTTACGCTGGCTTGATGTCTGCCAAAACCTCAATACCTTGAAGTGGGGCCAAGGGGTCGAACTTCACGGCGATTTTACCTTGTACGCGAATAATGACCACAGATGCAACAGATACATATGTTGGCACACCAAGGATGCTTGGGACTTGCACTCTTACTTCAAGAGGAAGTGCAACCTTGTTATAACGGATGGGAATTCCCTCACGCAGAGATTCTAACGTAAATCCGCTTGGGAGTCCTAGTAAGAAAGATTAACTGTCTTAAAAGGGCAATAACGTCGTGAAGAAACACCACAATATATATATTCGAGTGATTACCTGATCTCAAGTACTCAAGAACATCTTTGTGATCTACTGTAATCATTCTTGCTTGAGTGTCACCAAGTTTCAAAAATGCTGAGAGGAAGAAGGGTTCATCTGTGAGCGAATTCAGGTTTAACTGAAACAGATATTTAGATTAGTTACTGGTAAATATAGTAATGAAAGACCTAGCAGTAATTAATGACAAGGTTTACTTTTCTGTTGAGTGGACTCCATTGTTTATCTTGAGTTTCTGATTCTGGTCTGAACAGATCTGCAAGTGAGTTTAGCTTATTGAACTTTCCACTTGGTCCAACAAATCGGTTGAGTAATGCTTGGGTTCCCTTTGATTGAAATCCAAACTGTATAGAAATGTTTAACAATTGTATTAAGGTACATTGGACTCGTAATAGGGCACATATGGAACAGTGAGACAGTTTTGTAAAGGTACTTATGACTTAACAATTTACTTTGACGTGTGTCAAACAAATGTGAGCATTACCTTAAAGGGTTTGACAGAAAATCCAGCAACAGTCATGTTAAGTTTTGCTGTAATTGCTTCCGGAATAATGGACGAGTTTGATGATGTCACACTAAGGACACCTCGAGTACTGATACCCAGATCATCTGAAAAAGATTCCAATCAATTATTGTCGAAAATTTCTTTATAACAAGTTCATTCGGAGATTACTCATTGTCATGAAAAGTATTACAGTTATTTTTTGTACAGGAACTTTGAACTATGTTCCATTTTTTATTGAATAATTACCCATGATTTGGCTGCTTTCATATACAGTGGATCCTAAAATTCCATTGTCATCTTCTTCATCTAAATAAGGCATTAATTGTTCCGCATTGCTTGCCCTTTTAAAGATGGTGAAAAATGCAATTAGAAGTGGGGACATTTGCACAGTTAACCATACACAATAAATCGTTCAGTGGTATTTTTTTTTTAAACTTACATGTCTTTCATGCAGTAATGTGTGGTATTTGACAGAACATCAAATTGGGCGTAGATGTAGCCTTTGACGTCATCACTGGGTTCTTTTTCATACCATGCAGCAATTCTTTTCATATCAGCCAGATCAGGTTGAGCACTCAAGATTAATTTAAGAGCAGCAATTCGGACAGATTTAGGGTTATCCGTGTCGTAAAATTCACCCTCTGCAATCTCCATAGTCTGAAAGTTGAAATTCATTTATGAAATTATGATATTCCTTATGAATTTGAAGAAAATTCGTGCAAGATATTTGTTACAAATATTTGAAAACATGGTGACATTTACCTCATCAGGTGAGTATTTGGCAATGTTGGTTAACGCACGCAGGGCTGCAATTTGGACAACTTCGTCTTCAAGAGCAACTCCTTCAGCAAATGCACGAAGGGGTCCAATGGCAGTTGGTAATCCAGTCAGACCTAATGCTCGAATATACACCATCTTAAATCCTCGTTGTCGGCTAACACGCAAGCCTTCGGCCAGTAACTAAAATGTTTTTTTTGAAAAAAAAAAATTATTTTAGAAATATATTCCAAAAGGTGTTACCCACAAGTAGAAATTCAGTTTTAAAAAAATTCGGCTGTAGTAATTCCTTACATGAATATATTTCCTCTCGATTTCGGCTGGGCAGAGAGTGTCGATGTGGGGTGCTGTTGGGAGGGATGGGACATCATCTTCTGGTCCATCACAAGCTTTTCCCATAAGAATAGCAGCACTGAGCACAGATGTAATATGAATCTGTGGAGAATCTTTGGCAACTTGGCTTTTTGAAATGCTCTGAAAAAGGAAATCATCAATGTACCATCAATGTATGCAGAAGATTATTTAGCTTACTTCTATTTATAAGATATGATTAATTGGATACTTACTAAAATCTGAGAAATGATTTCTTCGCTGGGTTCGAAAATGTTTGTAGGCATGGCTTGCACTACTTGTACTGCCCTTTCACCAAAAATTTGCTTGCTTTCGATGAGATATTTCAGTTGAATAATTGCAGGATAACTGCCTGACATTCCCAAGGCATCAATGCAAACTTGACTGCAAGAAAGCCAATGGTTTTAAAACTATGCATTACAATGATAATTCGATTTTAATGATGTTTTTAACTATTTTAAAATGTAACATACTGTAGCAGATTTGCAGGAACAGGTGGGAATGGTGTTGTGCGTAATCCCCCATGGACTGCACAGCCTTCGCTGTAAAATCGAGCAATATCATCCTTGTTCATTAAACGTATGAGTTTAACCAGCTGAAGAACCTTGCCAGGAGTTTCCTCAATTTCCTTTTCTTCCCTGATATTCTTGACGACTACGGCTAACAAAACCTTTGCCTAGAAATTAGCATGCCAATGTGGCGACAGTTGTAGTATCACGTCTTCAACAAACTAAATTTATGTGAAAGCTGAAGTTAAATCTCCATTTTTGTATTGCAACATTTCATTGGAAATTTTTGTAGAACTTCTTAGGAGATATGACTGGCTCAACATTGAAATAAGTACCTCTTCTACTGCATTGACTTTGCTGTCGTGAAAAAAGGGCAACATATGCTTCTTCAGCAAATCGTGAACTCCTAGATGACGAACATGTTCGGCTGTGGGGAAGGAATACTTCAGAGAAGGAACAATTCGTGGAGAAACTATTGGAGGAATGTTTGTGAAAACTGCATCCTTCTTGAGCAATGTTAAGATTTGGCTGGAAAATAGAATATATGATTAATTTGTGTAAACTTCTATTCCATTTCTCTGTTTTTAATGCCAATGAGTCTTGAATAGAAGATGGAAATTTTATTGTTGTTTTTAATTTCTATGGTATATTACCTGTGATTTGAGACGAAATGATCAACTCCGGTGGTGTATGGGGAAAATCTGGTTTGGGCTTCAGCCTCAATTCTTTCCATGGTTAGTTCTTCCCCGTGTTTCTTGACAGAGTACTCAATGGTGGCCACCACGGCGAAAACATGCTAAATTGATTTACATTAGGATGAAATTTGTAATACGTATCTTGGGTTTTGGCATGCGTTGGACAAATGTTTACACCTGACACATACCTGATCATCGGCATCACAGTCTGCGCACTTATTGGGAACGTGAGTTGATCGGACCCAAAAGGGGGCATCTTCACACTTGTGGAAGTTCGGGTATTTAGTGATGTTCAATACTTCCGCATTTGGGTGGTATGGTGACGGGATAGATTGAACGACATAGCGAGTTCTGCATTGTCCACCAATTCCGTCCTGTGAAGTTTACAGTTTGTTTTAAAACGCTCTATGTTTCGGTTTTAAACCATTTTAGTAATTTTGAATATTTTCTTTATTTAGAGTATTTATATTTGGCAGCTTTAATCCCATGTATCACAGAATTAGGGTCGTGAACGACAATTTTTTTATTTTAAATTTCATGTAATAAGTTTCTTATTTTTTGGTTTTGGTGCTGGTATTAATTCACTAAAAACTTACCTCCATGGATTTGAATACATTGACATCATCAATAACGTTTTGACCATTGATGTAAATAGCGTTTCTTTGTGAAATCGACGGAGAGGAATAGGGTTCTACTTCCGGATATGGTGAAGAGATGCGAGGAATATTAAGTTGGAAATTTGCGATGACGCCCTTCAGCATGTTCAACGCCACTTCAGTGACGGTAGAACTGACTTCCAACTTTGATACCTGGAATACAATCCAACGTGAAAGCACGTTATAACAATGTCTGTTTTGATCTTTTGATCTCATAAAGTCTCAAAGAGAAAAGCAATGAGGCCAAATGAGAACCCACTATCAATGGGAGTTTATTCTATGGTTAGTCCCTTATTTTTTATGACTTTTATAAGATCACATTGTAATGGAAACATATTCGAATTTTAGATGATATATGTAGAATTACTACTACCCTAGCTGGTAGCAGGCAGTTTCAATTAAATTTCTTCAACTAAAATGGTACGATTGAAGGATTTACAACTATGAAATCTTCAACTAAACAGATTTTCAACTAACATCAGTTCAACTAACATAAATCAGGTGGTTAGGTTCGGTTAGGTTAGGTTAGTTAGGGTTAGGTTAGGTTAGGTGTAGATCATTAATTGAACCAAATTTAGGTAATTTTTTTTTTAGTTGTAAAACATTAAATGAACATAATTTAGGTAACATTTTTTTAGTTGTAAAACTTTAGTGGAATTTTTTTTCGTTGAAGAAATTTAGTTGAAATTGCATGACTCCACAATATCTACTAAAAATTGTATCATTTTGGTTACTTATGTCAAAAATCTCATTGCAATGGGGATTATCTCGTTAACAATTGGTCTCATATAATGATATTTTTTACCTGGTTAAAATGTAACATAAACATCTGAGAAATAGTTATAATATTTTACTGCATTTTTACTTTCAATTTATTTAAGAATGACATTATGATATAAAGTTCTTAATTTTGTAGAATATAAAGCTTTTATTGTTGTAAAACATTAACCATTGCTTACCTTTCCTTCACTCCAATGAACTCGTACTGGTTTTTCGAGTTGGCTTGCCAATGGACCTTGTTCTTCTTGGAATTGCCAAGGAATAGCGAGTTCATCTACTTGGTAAATGTCGTCGTTCAACATGGCAGTTCTTATGCGCTCCAACTATACCAAATATTAATAATTTTACGTTTTACTAGGGCATATCCCTATGCGTTTTTTCTTATGGGCCTAATCAGATAAACAGTTTACCTTAAAGATGCTCAATTCGCGTGATTTAACTTGAACGATGACTTTCGCCTTCATTCCAAAACCAACATGCCTGTTCCCAACATTATCCAATTTGCTCAGGTAATGTCCATAATAGCTATAGTAGTACTCCGTTCCAGGTTTCAGATCTGCATAAAGATACCATCATTACAATTAATTTAAAAAAAAAAAAAACTTAGTTTAATCTTTAAAATTATATAAAACTTTTTAGCAAAATATAATAGAGATCTTAAACTAGTAAAGATCTTATAAAGTTTATGGTGATCATAAAAATGAAATTACTTACGGATTAGTTTCGAATCCAATATCTGAGATACTGAAATAAAAGAAAATTGAAATTCATTTGAACATCTCAAAAAATTTTGGAGATCTTGAAGTTAGTCATTTTTGATTGGCAATGTTAAAAACCTACCAGCTAACACCAAAAACGCCAGCAAAACCACATGTAAGGTCCTCATGTTGGTTTGGAGGTAGTGATTCGTCCAGATTGAGTTCAAACTGTGCAGTCCTGGACGTTTATATATGCCAGTTGAATGTTTGAACTTTGATTTTTTATAGTTGATATTCACAGTTCGCTATTGAAAAGCGTTCGTTTGAAGAGATTATTTCCACTTAACACAAACCAATTATGCTTTGTTATATCATCCGTTAAATGAAATATTTTGAGACAAAGTCGATTTGGTAGCGAATATAGAAATACAGGGTCGTTCAAAAGTTCTTTTTGGATAGGATGATGTTAAGAATTTACTCAGTATTAAGTTAAGTCAGTTAATTTGCAAAAGTTAATGGTAATAACTTTTAGATCTGTAAGGGCTAACTTAAGGCGTTATAATCAGATAAACTTTTTTATGTTTTTCAAATCGAATACAAAAAAAAATGGTTTGTCTTCCTTTTTTTTAAATAAACAATGTGCAATTCCTAAATGTTCGAAAGTATTTGTACATGTATTTGCTTTCTTTCTGACATTTATGCTAGTGAGGCAAAGCAATGAAAATCTGTTTGGAAATCGGTGTGCAATTTGAAAATAATGTGTGTATGATCACTTTTATTATATTGGAAATAATCCTGATTACAATCATATTTTTTAGCCATGAAACTGTTAATCGTTCTTAAACCGGTAAATGATTACGGACACAATATTTCTTTTATTGAATTTATTTTAAAACATTCACACTTTCACACTTTTACAATTACCAATGCTTAGTGTAATGTACATTATACAGAATAAAGCCTAAATCATGTTGGATTTACCTATTTGTGGTGGGGTTTATGACATTTCAGAATAAACTTTTCAAATAAAAGCTAAAATTTTGAAATTTGCAAAAATTCTTCCCAACTTAGATTTAAACATGCCCATTCCATTATATCCTTCACTTTACAGTTTGCATCATACTTCGTTAAGTTTAATCTTCCAATAGGCTCTTAAAATTGATTTCTATGAACGAAAACAATGAAAATCACCCCTTAAATTTAACTTAGTTTGAATAAAAAGGTCGTTACATTTCTCTGTGGTTTTGGAATTGAATTTCAACATGATATCCAGTTTCCTATTTTTATCCTTTCAATTCATACGTACAATGAAATTAATGCTGTTAAACGCAGATTACTTAATTTCTTTAAAGAATGATTATTTTGAAGTCAGTGTACCAGAGGTCGTGTATTCAATCAACCTCAAACATATAACATCCATTCATCACTTCAATAAATATTTGACTATAGCGTTGGTTCGACCACGTTAAGGACACTCATTAATTTATATAAAGGGCAATGATCGTGCAGTTGCTAACCATGTTAAGTCAGTTAAGAGGGAACACAACCCTATCCTTTTCAATGGGTCGGACTTGCGAAGATACTCACAGTTGAATGAGGGAGATTTAGGTGGGGGTGAGAATTGTTTGGGGTGGCTTGATGGACCAGCAAGTGCATTATATTGTTGTTTTTCCCTTTGAAATGGTAGCTTTTTAAAAAAAATTAATATACAACTGAACTGAACTGAAATTGCAGCATATCCTTTGTGACGGACCCTCTAATAGGAGGCGCTACCGATTACAAGTTTGAGAAATGTCCGTTATTTTGCACACGCTGCCAGCAGGTGGCAGCATGGGATAGGCAAGTTGTGAGTGCCAAAATTCTAATAATAATTTAATTTAAAAAAAATCTACTATTTTAACGTGACAAATGACACGAACATGACCTTGCTGATTTATAAAGCTATTTAAAACAATTTTTAGTTTTATTTAATCTATTGTTGTTTGACTGCGATTGTCGTTGCAAATTTTCCCATTGAAAGGGATAGGGTTGTAATCCCCCTTAAGAAGCAATGTATATTTTACGTCTTAGGTATAAAACTCTGCTGAATTTGCATTTATATCTAGTTGGCACCTGTTTCGTTGGATTTATCTATTATAACATTATTAAAAGCAGTATAATCTTAAACAGTTTTTATTTGAGCTTCTTTTAAAATTTTACAAACTTTTTCCCAAATTTTGAATGGCTAAATAGCGGAAACCGTTTAAGATATGACATAATTCTGCAAATGTATGATTTTGTATAGTTTTTGTTACGCATTTTTATACCTACAAGGAACTCTAAACATTTTTTATTTAGTTTTCCTGTAGTTCCCGATTGTGTTTTTTGTTATATTTGTAATTTTATAGAATGTAAGCGAAATTTGTAGTACCTGAAAGTAATCGCTTCATTTTTTTTTCAATATGGGGACGTCTTTTTGTGTAGAACAAGTGTACAGTCGTAAATATAATGATCCCCAAAAATATTAAGTATAGATAGTTATTAATATGGAAAAATATTGCAAACAAAAAGTCTTTGATAACTAATGGTGTATGTTAATAGAAGCCTGAAATTTCTGTTGGGCTGTACGTTGGAACTGAATCAATTATTAATGTAGCTTTGTGTCACAACACTCTCTAATTCTCTAATAAGAACTAAGGTTTCGAAAAATCTCAAAAGTTTCATCAATATTTTGAATCCATTTTTAAGAATTGCGTCACTCAGAGTATACCAATCTACGTCTAATATTTGAGTCAGGTGATTCACGTTATCAATGTCGCACATGATCAAATGAAAACTGGTTATACGGTTTAATCATTTGGAGAAGAAAAACCTTTGCTTCGTCATCGGATCAAACTTGACACAGCCTAGTTGTTAACGTTTTCATAAAATATATATGGAAAATTGTGGACCAAATGAACGATCTTGAACTTGAACAAATGCTACTGAAATGGTATAATTGGGTTATAACCAAAGTGTAGCTATACATTTCCCAATGTCAAATCGTTTCTATTTTTTATAATTTACTGATGTGTAAAAGGAAAAGGTGTTCATCCGCTTTGTTATGATTTTGTTGAACAAATTGTTTAAGTTTTAAAATATCTTGCAGGGAAATTTTAATATAACTTCATATCGCTAGAAAGGAGATAGTCATCAGAAACGATTATTGCGACAAGAAAGTGAAGATGCATGAAAAAAATATTTCAAATCAAACCATCGTTATATTTCATGTAGTTATTCTTTTTGTAAATGCATTGTATCGAATAATGCTACAGAAATACTAAAAAGTCCCATTAAACCAGTATTTGTCAACCTTCTTCATCTCAAGGCGCACAAATGGCGCTAAATAAGGAGCCATAAATTATTACGGCACACCATACATTTTTTACACAGAGATTTTCTCATTTTTTCAATGAAATTAGAAAATCGCAAGTAATGTATTATAGAAGTACATTTTCGACTTTCTCACAAACTTCCACTTCCTGAAATAAATGTTTGTGCTGACCTCACGCGCCACTCACGGCGAAATATCGAAACTCCCATCTCTCGCTATAAAACTGGAATTAGGTTTTTGGTAGGTTTCAGCAAGGCCAAATATCAGACTGTTCAATTTTTATTATTTTATAAGACATTAAAGACCTTTAAAAAAACTGTTCAAGAGGGCTCTCATAACATCTGACTTTGATACCTTCCAGGTTTGGAACATATTCCAATGTAACATTATGTAAGCCTTTTGGGTTGTTATTGTTTAATTCTCACCACAGTAAAACCTGTCTAAATTCATTCGATGTAAATGAATAACCGCTAAAAATGCGTAAAATGTGCCGGTCCCGACTTGGCATAACCCGTGTATAAATGAACCTTTCTAAAAGCATATTTTTCACCGGTTCCAAGAGTATGTATTTAGACAGGTTCTACTGTATTCTGTAACATTTCACCACAACCACAATGGAGAGAACAGATTCGATGAGAACGACAAAGTTGCATTTAAAAACATTTTAGCAGTTGCAATTTAGAAATCAAAATCCTCAAATCGATCCTTATGTTTAAATAAATATGTTTGTTATTTTTTAAATTTTGGTTGATAAAAATGATTTTTCAATTTTGTAAAGTTTGGCTACATGAATACACATTATGCATGTTCTTAACAAAAGGGTAAGAACTTATAAAATCGATGAAGGATTTTTGTGATACAGTCAGTGAATTGATGTTAGTTTAGATGACGAACGAAAAACTCGTTAGTAATTCTATAAACCTTACAATTTTTAGTCACTCTTTAGTATCTTCTCTAGTCTAATCTTCTTAAATCTTTTTTAATCTTCTCAAGACCGTGTATAGACCCCCTGAAATCCAATAAATTTCACAAATTTCAACCCGAATACGCCAATCAGGTCGTTATGAAATTGAGTGAAATTTCACGTAATATAAGACTAAATTTCACGAAATATAGGACGAAATTTCACGTAAAATAGGACGAAATTCCTGACAAATGGTAGTATCTGTTTTAATACAAGTGTTGTTAAATTATTTTCCATTCACGGTCCACCTAGCTAACCTTAAAAAATTAAGAAAAACTAAGCATATAAATGTAAAAGAACTGTACACAAGATAAGAGGATTTTTTCTTTAAAACATTGTTTAAAAAGAAGTCCTTTCCACCTTTTTACCTTAAGATTGAAATTGGTTAAAAAAAAGTATTCTACACATTTAAAAACACATGAATATTTGCATTATAAGCACCGCATCATATTCATGTATGTAAACAAATTAAGAAACCGGTAGTGCAATTTTTTATGCTTGCCTGATTAAATTTATTGTCGTTGGAAGTTTAATTTTAATACTTTTTTACTCATTTTAGGCATCGAAAGAAAAATCATCGAAAAAATTACAGAATATAAACTATTTGCAGAAACCTTAAAGTCGTCACTTGAAAGTTGAAATAAACCAAACTAATTCAATGAAAACAAGTTCACATTAAGACGCAAATATATATATAAACAATTTTCCCGTTTTATTGGCCTTTCTGCTACATAATTTACAGTTGTCTCTCGAATTGTAATCTAATAACTCATTAGCATCCTAGGGCTTAAATAGCATTGTTTTTTTTTAATAATTATAAATATAACGTAATTTGTGTTAGAAAACAGATGCACAGTACAGTTAATTGCCATTCGGATTCTACTTTAAGTATATAACTATTGGCACAAGTTTGAAAAGGTTTTGCGTGCACATGTTTTGCTATTCGACGCCATGCTTGAAAAATGCACATTGTCGTTAGGGAAAGTGCTGGAGAATTTCAATTCACGATGAGTTGCAGTTCTTCACTGTTGTATTCATCATCTTTTACGGTAGGTCATTTGGTAGATTTGATTTTAAAAGAGTCGTCTTCTGTGACGAATGTGATGTTTTTACATGCCTTCCATTCGGGAATTCTTCCATTTATTTTTAAAAACATATTTTGTTAGTGTTTTGTATACAAGTTTGCAATGTTCTGCAGACCCGGATTTTATGCAGTTTCAAGACTTTATTCAATGCTCTTGTACACTGGCGAACTGGGTCTAAATTATTGGTTTATTGGTTGCCAGGATACAAAGGGGGCATACCCACAAATATCATTTCATTTTTAGACCAAACAAACAAAATTTTCAAAAAATATATGTTTGCCTGATAAAATTCTAATGTCTTTGAAAGTTTAATTTTAAGACATTTTTACTCATTTTAGGTATAGTCTAAAGAAAAATCATCGAAAAAATTACAGTACATAAACTATTTTCAGAAACCTTTAGAAATAAGTCACCAGTTGGAAAATTAAAATGAACCAAACTAATAGTTTTTCAATTAAAACAAGACATTATGACGCAAATATAAATAATTTTCCCATTTTATTGACCTTTCTGCTACATAATTTACAGTTGTCTCTCGAATTGTAATCTAATAACTAATTGACATCCTTTGGCATAAATAGCAGTACTTTTTTTAATAATTATAAATAAAAGGTAATTTATGTTAGAAAACAGATGCACAGTATATTTAATTGCCATTCGGATTCTACTTTAAGTATATAACTATTGGCACAAGATTGAAAAGGTTTTGCGTGCACATGTTTTGCTATTCGACGCCATGCTTAAAAAATACACATTGTCGTTAGGGAAAGTGCTGGAGAATTTCAATTCCAGTTGCGTGTCAATTCTTCATCGTTGTATTCATCATCTTTTGCGGTAGTACGTCTTTTGGCATATTGCCATGCACTGTCGGATGGGCTCTTTTTCCATGCCTGCTGTTGGCGAAATTCTCCTAAAATTTTAAAAATAACATTTTGTTAGTATTTTTATATAAAAGTTTACAATATTCTGCAGACCTGAATTCCATGCACTTTCAAGTCTTTGTTGAATGCTTTTATGCACTGGCGAACTGGGTCTTAAAATATTGGTTTATTGGTTGCCAGGTTACAAAGGGGGCCTATCCACAAAAATCATTAATTTTTATAAATAAATAAAAAAGTGAATGTATATTAAAAGCTTTTATAAAGTTCCTTAACAAATTATGTAATGCTTAGCTTAGTTGTCATAGGGCAAGCTGACACCATGGCCAACTTTTATGCACTTGTGCTATGAAGGAACAAAAATCTTGACTGTCATATATGGTATGGTCGTGTTTAAACTTTTGTATAATTTTCATAATACAGAAATCAAAGTTTACTCATCCGATTACTTTCAAACGATACTTTTCGATCATTCATGAATGTTAAACGTTGTTAAATTTTTAGAGAATTCATTTTGTTTGGTCATATAAAAGTAATGCAAATCCACTACAATGAAAGGTTCTAATAGTGTTTATTTTGCATATTCTTTGTTCTGATACAGGCTGACATTTTAAGAAACTCGATCACAGTTTAGTAATTACCTGCTGGAATAAATCTCCTCATTTTACAAATTTTTCGGTCGGAAGGTACTGGAGCAGAGCACTGGCTATCTGGCACTGTGTAACTGTATGCCAAGTCCTTTGGTTCGGCATACTCGCACTTGCCGGGTCCTACCAAAGTCTCGTCTGTGGAACCATCAAATTCACTGCACAAGCCACATAAGTCACCACGATACATGTTAGATGCCTGAAACAAATAATAAACACTTATCAGAACTTCATCCTTTGGTGTATTAGCTTTGGAAATAGTTTATGACGCCATATTAACTAATTTTGAACTGTTTTATTTTATGTTTAGCTGATTCGAGCAAATTTACCTCAACTTTGACGTTTTCGCCGTCGAATTTCGTCCAGAAAGCGTGATATGGAGCTCGGATGTGCAACAAGTCTCCAATGACAACAATTGCAGCGATTACTTTGTATTCACCTCCTACACCCATCGCTTTCACCAGCCTCACCACATTAGGTTGCAATAGCTGCTTAGCACCATCAACAATAACTTCAAATTGTCCACTATGAGGACCACCGGTGGGTCTGACCACAATCTTGTGATGAATCAGGTGGACTTCCAATTCCTAAACAACAAAGAAGTTGTAAGTGAAATTATTCAATTGGCATATATTTATTACATCTTTTTTCCCTTAATTGTATGTACATTGTCTTACCTTGCCATAAGAATTTGCTGATAGTTTTCTGACTAACACGCTGAAGAGATCGCTTGGAGAGCAGTCTTTGGTTAGTACTTGTCTGCAGTTTCCAATTGGAACCTTGTAGGTGTCGTTATCGAAGGTTTCAATGTTATTGCCCATGAGTTTACAAGTTGCTGGAATAGAAAATGGTGGATATTCACATTTTTGGTCGATTAAATCCTAAGTTCGAGTTATAAACGTTTTAAAAAGTTCTGTTTACCTGGATAATATCCGCTTGTGAGGTCATCAAGGGTGGAGCGGAGGAAACTAACTCGAGCGTTTATTGGTTGTAAATACTCTGAAATTTCATCGGTGGGGATGTTCTCGTAATAAATATTTGAGTGGGGTTTCAGTACTTTAATGTCAATGGTTGGATCGGAGTCATCGAAATATGATTTTATCTTCAGCTGTCCTTCTCCATTGTTGACTCCAACAACGTTTTTGGTCATGTACTCGTAGAAAGCGTAGTTTATGAAATTTTGAATTTTGCTTGTCACATTAAGTAGAGGACTTGGTAGCTAAACAAAAATAAATAAATATGAGATTATGAAATAAATATAACAGAGTTTGGTACTTAAAATTGATATACAGTTGTTTGTTGATTCATGGAATGTTTGACACATTTCTGCATCAATTTGTTTTAGAAAAAGACCTCAGTCAAAAATTTAAAAAAATACGATCCTTACATCTCTGTATTTGATATCCAATTCCATCTTCTTAAGTTCGCCGACTGCCTCAACGGCTTCTACACATGCGGAACTCATCTTCTTGCCTTCTTTGTGATCTTCTTGGCATTGTTTGAAAAACCATGCTTTTCCTTGACGTTCATATTCTCTCTGATCCTTTGTCTTGCTAAACACAGCCTACACAAAATTACATCATTAAAGAAAAAAAATTATTTTACAAATAAATTGCTAAATTATATCGAGATTTTTACTAGACTTTTACCTACCTTAATATCGATTTGCTTCTGTTCGGAGCAGGTTTGACCAAAAGATATGTCTACTGAGCTGACAATGGGTGCGACAGTGTCTGGGTTTAAGCCATTAGAGTATTTGCAAGGAAGTTTAGGATATTTCGCAAATCCATTAACGCATACCTATGAGCAGACACAAGCATTAATTTTACAGTTTTGAGGTCTAATGGTCTGCTCAAAATCTGGACACGTGTATTTTACCTGGTACTTATCCAGCACGGTATAAGGGGGATTGTTAAATAAGACTTGGAGTTTCAAGGCGTCTTCATTGTCGGCCTTATTACGGATTAATGTAAGACTAGATCTCATTGCTCGAGATACACGACCCTTAATTTCCACATCAAATTTCACCCTCAATTTGCCAGCTGAAAAATTAAGAAATTCATCAGAAATGCACTCATTGTATCGGTTTTGCGAAACTAGATTCAAGTTTACTTTTAAGGGGTCTCCAAAAACCAATAAATTTATATTCTTTAATAGAATTTGTTGTAATCCACGGTACACTGTATGCCATATCTTGACTAGCTACTGTATGTTTAACAGTTGTCATTTGTAAAAAAAAATTGTAAAAAATTTTCAGTCAATTTTGCTTTTGGAGTATCCCCTGGTGAAAAAAACCCAATTGTTTCTATTATTATTTGGAACGTTGTTTTCTATTGGTATCAATAGAAAATTTCTATTGGTTTTATTGGTTTCAGTTGTTTTCAATGGTTTTCTGTTGTTATTGTTCTCAATACAGCTAAACCATATAAGTCAATAGAAGCCAATAGAAGTCAATACAGGAACCATAGAAAACAATTAAAACCAATAAAGTGTCCAAATAACAATAGAAACCAATAGAAATCTCTATTGGTTTCTATTGGTTTTTTTTCACCAGGGTCGACCTCTTGAAAACTTTTACAGAACATGTGCCATTTATGAAAAAGTTTTGTCTACATGTGGCGAATTAAAACTTCCAATGTTATCAGGTTGAAGACAACAAAGTCCACTTGGGAATCTGTAATATTATTAAAAATCTGGATTTTCATACTTGCTGTATCCTTGTTAATAGGAACTGAATAAGTGCTAGCTACTGATCCTCGTGCCTCTGTTGTATCGTCATAGCTAGGTAGTGGGTTTATTGGATCCCAGGCTATATTTGGGTTGTTGTAATCTATGTCCTTCTCATCATCATCATCATCATCATCATCATCATCATCATCATCATCATCATCATCACCATCAAAGGTGTCTCGAATGGCTTGTCTTCCACTAGTTATAAACTTGCGGAGACGAGTTGCAGTTGCATTATACAATGGAACATTTCTATCAATTCCATAGGATTTGCTTTGGTATAGCGAGCGCTTGCCCCTCCTTTGCTCATATCCAGAATAAGATTTCTTAGAAGAGATAAACTGTTGCTGTTGATCATCATCATCATCATCATCATCATCATCATCATCATCATCATCATTATCATCTTGAGCATAGGCATCACTTTTTCTGCGATATATTGCAGCATCCCTGCCCGTGTCCATGCTGTAGGGGTTCGAAATGTATGGAGTAGGTGCCGACGTGGCCAGGCATTGCCAAGGAAGCCTAGACCATCCTAATAAAAACGATAAACTTCCTCTAGCACTAGTTTGGCCTTGTCTAAGTAGAGCTTGAATCTTAGATGGAAGGTAGTCTACATCGACTGTCATTTTCACCTGAAAATAGGAACCAACAATTACTTAGCCTTAAACATTCGCATAGTTAGGATATCAGAAGGTATGTAATGTAGTAGGGTGAAAATTGATTCTTCATGAAAAAAACATTTGTCAAATTCTAGAATTGAAATAGGTTGTACCTCTGTGGCCTTGGCTGCTTCGGGATCAACAGAGAGAACGTATTTTCTGTATTTAAAGTCGGGTGTTGCCCAGAAGGTAGTAAGAAGAGATAATGGGTCGTTGTCCTCAACTAAATAGCTCCAGAATGATCCTCTATCTTGCCAGAACTGATCTGATGTCACCTTTAGTACGCCTCCATTTCCGAGAAGTTGACGTCCAACTGGATATTCGAACTAAAAAAAACATGTTTTCCACATTCAATTTTCTTGCTCATATTAGAAATATATGGATTTGATACATCTAACTTAAGAAATTCTTTAATATTATTAGTCAAGGAATTTGTTATCATTTTTGCTAAATATTATTACTGATGAGTAGATAACTTCTAAAAAATGTGGGGTTTGCAAAAATGTGAAGAAAATCTTGTCATTTCATATATTTCTCGTGTAACTTACTTCGTCTAGTTTATCTTTGCTCAGTACGGTCTTAAAATTGGCAATTTTAGGATGGAATGTAGCATAATCGATAAGGGCTGTGAACGGGGTCACTTCGTATAAAAAGAGAAGTTTTCGACCAGATGTTGGCTGTCGATGTTGCGGATATTTAAGCACTGTTGTCAATTTGGCATCGGAGACATCCAAAAGCACATCAGTCTGGATGGGTGCGCTAAGGTACAGTCTGCTGACTACTCCAGCTGCACTGTAGATCTTTTTCATTGGTCCAACTGTTCCCAAAGTCGTGATCAAATTAACTGATAGGCTGTAAGGATAGAGGTGAAATTACATAATGATATTTGATTAGATTATGAGATTCTGTAAGAATGTTATGTAAGAGTTTGAGATAAAATACTTACGTTGGTTTAATGTCCATGTGCAATTTAATCTTCTTGGGAATTGCCACTTTGTAAGGTGAGTTACTAAACTTCTCTAGCACTTCAATGCTGACTTTGCCTTTCAATTTCAAAATGGCTGGAGATTCAAATTTCACTACAATGGGCAGACCCAAGCACGATGGCAATTGGTATCTTACGAATCCAAAATTGAAAATCTTTTGAGTATTGATTTTCAATCCACTTCCAAACAGATCGCTTAGAATAGATGATGACATTCCTGTTTCAAAAAGATATATTAAAATATGTCACTGAAATGCAAAATATAATTTCGATATGCTACTAGCCTTACCAGATTCTATGATGCTTATTATTTTTTGAGCATCAAGGTAGTACATGCTTTGTTGCGATGTCAGAGTTTGCAGATACATGGCGACTTTTAAAGGTTCATCGTATCGAGGATCAATCTTTAGCTGTTGAAATCCAGATGTTTGATTAATATATTGACCATTATACAATAGATTAGTAATTTCAAAAATTCCGTGGGATACCTAGAGAAATCCTGAGAATCTTAATGGATTTACCTTATTAAAGAGATCTCTGTAATTCTTTGGAGATTCACCTTCAAAGGACTTACGGAAGATTTCTTCTAATGTAAATTTGTTAAAAGCTCCTTTGGGGCCAAAAAGTCTGCCCAAAACACTCTCAATACCTTGAGCTTGAATATGAACCTGTTAAATTGAAGTATGTTTTTTTTAATTATACTGGCAAATTATTTTTCGATTTTTTGGTGAGAATATAAAACATGGATCTATACCTTCAATGGTGTTTGGGAGTAACCTCCGATGTACCTTTCGAGTTTTGCAAAAGTTGTTCGAGGAATTAGTGTTTGATTGCTGGCTACTTGAAACCACTTCAGCGTACTTGCAAGGTTGTACTCATCTGAAACGTAATGCAATTTTGCAATAAAGTAATGTTCTCAATGAGTCGTAATTATTGATTAAAGTGGTTTTAGTTCAATATTTACGAATTACATTTTGATGGATAACTCAATAAATTCTTACCGTCAACACTCTCCCATATGTTCGTCTGAGAGTCCTGGATTCCCACATCATCAAGGTCTATATCCTCGTCAAGTAATGCCTGTGCGTGTTTTGCATGAGCAGCACTAAAACGTTTTGAAATTTTCGATAATGTTAACAGATCTTCATAGATTTGAAGTCGTTTGATAGTCGTTTTACTTACATATTTTTGTAGCAAGGATGCGTTAGGTTCCCATAAGTGTCCATAGCAGTAGAGATCAAAGAAACTAATTGGTTATCCTCTTCATTCCATGTAGCTGAGGCAATTCTTTCCAATAAATGTGGGGTTGGAGAGCTCTTTATTAGCGTCAAAAAGGCAGCAGCTCGCATTACAGTGGTTTCCGAAACATCGGAAATGATTGGTGCAACCAATTCTGCGATCTTAATTTTCATAGAAGAGTAATTAAGAATGAGTTCGGTATAATTAACCCGAAATTAAGGTTTAATATTATAAACACTTTTGTAGGATTTTTGTTAGAATTGCAGGATGACATCAATTAAGTATACCAAAATTCTATAGTTTTGTTGGGCTAAGGAATGTATGTGATGCAAGTTTTATTTTGATTTGTTTAGGGTTTATCAACTTCTGAATAGATGGTTGTTATTTGTTTATTCCTAATTTAAGTTCTGGTTATAAAATACGGTTGTTGGATAGAATGACGACAGATGAAAATCTATTCTCAATACATTCTACAATTGTGTTATATATTTTGTTGTAATGATGTACTTACTCTCTTAGCTACACCAAGTGACTCCTTAGCGGCCCTTCTCAATGCATAAACTGCCTTAGTGCGGACCCTTTCCGAAACCTGAACTTCACCACGAACAATTGGTACGAGGACATCGATCATTTCATCAGAACCAGTCAACTCCAAAGCGTGTACGAAAAGAAGTCTCTGTTCGGCTTTCTCAGCTTTCCTTAGTTGTTTACCGATGGCCTTTTAATGAGAAAATTTGTATCGTTAAATGTTAAGGTATCCACTGATGATCCAATCTCAAAAAACAAATCAAGTGCCATTTTCGTGTACCTGTACGTATTTTAATTCTTGCTCATCAGAACAATAAGTGTCCAATCCTGGAGAAACTGGGACGGTGGTTCTGTTTGATCCACAAGATTTATCGACGATCGAAGCAAAAGCCAACCAACAAGATTTCTGCAATTGGGAGCCTCTTTTGTTGATAGCTTCATTTTCGCAGACCCTCTGTAATATAAAATCAGTGTAAACTTAAATATTGAATTATGATAGTGAAAACAAAAATCCAAGATTGTATTTTTCCTTACCAAAAACTTTTCAATCAAAGGTGCGGTTGGTCGAAGAATATTGAGTGGCATAACTGTTAAAATGTGTGATGCTTCCCATGGATTAATTTCAAGAGCTTCAATTTTGTTTAACAATGTAGCATAACAAGGCAATGATCCGCACATCAAGAAGCTGTCGATTGTCACTTGTCTGACAAGGATTAAAACAAAACGTATTATTTTGGTGTTTCCAAAGCATATGATTCCAAAACCATATTTGTCCTTAATGCTTTTCTAATTAATTCAATTACCGCTTGATCTTTTGCAATTCTTGAATATCGCCACCTCCATAACCTTGCCTTGGTTGACCTACTGACGATTCTTGTAAAATTCGACCAAGAGGTGCTGCTGCTAGAGTCCGAAGGGCCCTGGCAAGCTGAACCACCTTTGTTGGAGTTCTGACCATTGGTTCCAGTGCATTTCTTTCAATTTCTTGAGAAATTTCGTCAATGAGGGCCCTGGCTTTGTCTGCGAATTGCTGGTTATCCAAGGGCAAAAAGGACGCTGGGCGGTTGTGGAGTTCTTCAACTGATGGTATCTTGCCTTCCTCTAATTCAGGGTAGTCGTATTGCAAAGAATCGTATTTTTTGGGATGCATTGGACGTGGCAGAGGCTTTGTAATTGGATGAGTGCTTATGAGGACCAACGATTTGCTAAGAAAAAATAAATAAAATTGTTGAATTATGTCCAAAGATATGAAAAGTTCCTCATACTTTTAACTCTTGCATGGGACCGGTAAAAGTTTGCTTTTAGAGAGGTTATTCATTTACACAAGTTAGCTTTTTTGAGGTAATTACCTGTGATTGGTGTGGATTTCATCAGCGCTTGGGGTCAAAGGTGCATACACGGTCAAAGCTTTAGAGTCAATACGTTCAACCACAACTTTGCCATTGTCCACTCGAATGTCGTATTCGCATATTTTGTAGTTATCAATTGGATCCTGCAATAATTAATACACAAATTACAAAAATTTCGTTGCCTATAAGAAAAAGAATTTTAATTTATCCAAATTGAGGCTTACTTGATCTTCAGCATCACAATTTGAGCAGTTGTTGGTTGGGTGAGAAGAAACTGCCCATTCGTAGTCGTCTTCACAATCGTCAAAATCACGGATTTTGGTTACGTTCACAACCTCGTAATCTGGATTGCTTGCCCATGGGTTAGATTCAACAATATATGTCGTTTTGCAGACTCCAGACAGACCATCCTGCGTAAGATAGACAAGGGATTTGTAAATTGATGGAGTTTTTAAATATTTCTTTGCTGATTTACTGTAGCAATTGACGTACTTCCATGACATCGTAGATTTCAGTGTCATCAACAACGCTTCTTGGATAACCTTCCGGTCCCCAGCCAAGCTTGGAAAATGCTTGCCTATTTTTCTGGGAGTCGTAAGAAGGCTTCTGCGAGTTTACTATATAGTATTCCTGAAGTCGGAGTTGGAACATCTCAATAACTCCCCTTTTGATGTTGGTGATGTATTCAGACTCCCTCACGTTGCTCTCGAAATCACTAACCTGATAATTACGTGGAAATACAACATGTAATGTCACACATAACGATAAAGTTTATTGGAATCACACTGAGTATTAAAAATTTCATTAAAAAAAAACTTTTGATTTTTTAAATACTTTATCGGAACTAAGGATATTTAAGAGAAAAATGTGTTCAGGTAAATTCAAATTCATACAAAATAACACTTACCAATCCCCTGTCATATTTCACAGTGAATGGGGTTAGGATGTCTTCATGTGAAATGAGGTCTTGGAATCGATATGGGATCCGTTCCATATCAATAGTCCTCAACTCAGCATTTATGGAGGCGGTTTTTAAACTTTCAAACTAAAATAAAAATAGTTTTTGGTGGCATGGAACAAGGCGAACGATGTTTGTACCGTAATCTTAAATCAAACTTTTACCTTAAAAATAGCAACGCCGTTTTGCAATGCTTGTATTCTGAGTAAACCCTTAAGGGCAAGGGAGCTTATTTGTGAATTGTCCACATCAGGAATAAATGACGCAGATTGGCCAAAATATCGAAACAGGTATTCTTCACCCGGTGTGAACACTATATTTATGTACATAATATTTAAGATAAGTTAATCACTTTGATAGTTAAAATGAATTCAATCATTTTTTTATGGGACAGTCATACTTACGTTGGAATCTTTTTGGTTGGACGTGCACTGAAATTATAGAATCAAGAATAACTGTTAATTTAAATTCAACTGTAATTGACTCAACATAAGGTTATTACTGAGGTTTGAGCTTATCACAAATCTAGTCTTAAAAATAAAGATTGGAAATACATAATTATATTGAATATTCACTAATAAAAATTTAAACGATTTTCTAATAAATTGTTTCTATTTCGGAACTTTCTGAACATAATTTAAATTATAATCTAATTTTTGATATTGTATAATTTTGATATTTTTTTAAATGCAGTTCTGGTGAGCCATTCTATATTTTTTCTAAAATTCACTTTACAGAATTTATAACTTGTATTCTTACCAAAGCACAATATTAAAATGGTTGCAATCCCCCACTTCATGATGGTTGATGCACGAACACACAGGCTTGAATTGAAACTTGTTGAGATTTTGCTTCTTTATATACCTCCAGGAGAAATCACTTGTTTTGATAACCTTCTCATCCTAAATGCTATTCAGTTTAACGTCCATTAAACATTGAAATGGATTTGTTACAAAATATTTGTAAAAAAATTGAAAGAAGGTTATATTGTTTATAATGTTAAAGAAAGACATGTTTAAAAGGCAAAGTCGATCGTATTTTAATTGAAATCGCAATTGGTCTAAAGGCCTTCCAATAGTGCGATACAATTTTGCTGATTTTGCTTATATAAAATACATTCATAGAATCGCATTGGAGATAACCTTCATATGTTGGGCATTGAAGTTTTTGCATAAAATGCGTGAAATATACAATAGCATTTACTGAAAGATGAGAAAACGTTTTTCAGTATACAAGCCATTACATTATACAGTTAAGAATAGTGAGCTGAACTTTCGTTATGTTGGCATTATCACTAAAAAATAAATAAAACTTATAACAAATAATTCATAATTCTGTTTATCTTAAAATAGAAATTTTATTCTGTATCCATTTTACATAAAATGAAAAGTATTCACAAATGAGTTTCTAGTAGAACTCAGCAGAACGTTGTCCAAAAATTATTAAATTTTCATTTTTGTGTTAATGCAGTTGCACAACGTTTTACTTAAATTTGAGTAATATGGGTAACTAACTTTTTTTAATAATTCAGTTACGTCACAGACGGCATCACGTTTCTTTTTATTCGTTGTCTTAAAAAGCGAAATCATGAGACTGCTTATAACACTGTATATTGTCAGATGATGTTATACGTGACGAAATTTGCATAAGATTAATCATCAGAATTGCATTCGCCTTCTTGTTGTTAAAAACTGATAAGCAGCTTAATATGGTTATTATTTGAAATGGCGAACATTTTATTTATTTCAGACAATGGTACCTCATTGGTAATCTTAATTAACGGTAACTAACACCGTGTTAGACGGATGTTTCATGCTTTGGGGTAAATACTTTATTCATTAGTAGAAAATATACCATTGGAAAATACCTAATTTTGTGTAATTTTGTATAACAAACCATCCCCAAATCCTCCCCAAACCATGTTAAGAGGGATTACAACTCAATCCTTTTCAATGGGTCAAATATGCAAAGATATTCACAGTCAAATCAAAATAGCTTTAAATAAAAATAAAAATTGTTTAAAATAGCTTATAAATCAGCAAGGTGTTGATCATATCATTTTTCACTTTAAAATAGTAGATTTTTTTAAAAATGAATATACTGGTTTGAAAAATGTTCGGTAGTTTGCACATGCTGCCAGCAGGTGGCAGCATGAAATAGACAAGTTGTGAGTGCAAAAATTGTTGATTTAAACATTTTTTGTTTAATCTTTTTATATTTGACTGTGAATATCTTTTCAAATTTGACCCATTGAAAATGATAAGGTAGTAATCTCCCTTAAGGGCTTGCTAGTAATCTATACTGCATTGTAAACTTTTTAAGTTTTTAGAATGGTATAATAAAATTGTAATTATGCTTCTAGGATACAAGCTAAGGTTTCTATAACATAACCTTTGATATATACCCGAGATATATTAACTTTTAAATAAAACATTTGTAACTAATGAAATTAGGCAGTTGAATAACGATTACTCTCTCCATGTTAATATATAAGGTGATATTCATATGAAAAAACATTTTGAGACATCATTAATTATCTTTGAATTCATAAATTGAATTCATAAAGGCATTGCGTGCAGAGAAGGTAATTGCTAAATGCATGAGGTTATAAACTGTGACAATGTTTTATATAAACAGAATAATTATGCTATTAAAAATTGGTTGGTAATCTGATCAATTTTTTTAGAATTTAGGCTTGATTTTGAATCCATTACACTTTACAGGGTGTCATTTAATTGTCTAAATTTTTTATGACAATGTCAAGCTTGTTCTTGATAAAATTAACTCTCCTCATAATGTTTCCACATCCTGATGGTTTTTTTCGATAAATTTTATTTTCTACTCATAACCTCACACAGAAACATTTACATTTTGTATTTGTTATAATAGTTTGGGAAACTATAGTTTAGAGTAGCGTTTGTTTAACATTTTCGTGGTACGCTGAATAAGGAACGAAAATTGATACGGCACACCATCATTTATTAAGCCAGGTCTCTACCAAGACGTACGTTGTACGTACTCGTATATACATGTTTTTACGAACAAATGCAAAAAAGATTTCCCTCCGGGTTTGTTTCAGCTGCCATTTTGTAAGTATATGTAAATATCAAAATTGTACAGCTATTCAAGACATTTAATAGCTGTACAATTTTGATATTTACAGTATTTACAAAATGGCGGCTGAAATAAACCCGGAGGGCAAACTTTTTTGCATATGTTTGTAAAAACGTGTTTATACGTACATGTACGTCTTGGTGGAGACCCGGCTTTAAAGTGACATGTATCTTAAAAGGTCCAATACTTAACCTTTCTGCAGTGTCATCAGTGTCCCATTTCAGATTATGACGAATTTAAGAAACGCTGCAATCGCGCTGCTCGATATAGGTGATAACAGACAATAAAACACAATTTAGTTTATTTAAAACCAATTTTTATTTTGTAGATAATGGTGTGATTCATGCGTTTTGCTTTATGTATGCATATTATATATTTTCGTGCACATGTACTTTTAAAAGTTCATCAATATTGTGGATTGCATTTTTGTGCAACAATCATTTCTTCTTCAAAACTAGATATGCTACTGCTGGCACTTGGAAAACTAATTATATTTCCTTTTTGTGCGTCTTGGAACATTTGCTGCGCTTTTTCAGAAGATGCCAGGTAGCAATTGAAGCGAACTGTTTTCGGACCAAAATCTACGGCGTTGCATGATGAATGACATTGGCGTACAAACTCCGAAGAGAAACAATATTGTTTCTCACTTTTGCCCTTATAATTTGATGTTTTTGTTTTCATTAAATGACTGCCAATATAGCAAGCATTTGATTCTTGACCGGAACTACCTCTGCCTGTAGAGCTCTGTCCAGGATGAGGGGGGTATTCATCGGTTTCTAAAACGATAAATTTAAATAGGAAAGATTTTGGTAAATAATTTAAAAAGCAAAAACTTTTAAAACATTCTACAAATTTGCTTTATTTTGTTGTTTCCATACGTACGTGTTGTCTGACCTCCATAACCAGTGTGATGTCCAGTCGATCCTGGCACTTGCACTAGTTCTGCATCATATCCACCAGAACCTCCTGTAGTTTGGGACACAGGTGTAAATGTCTCCCTGATCCTTTCGAATTTTTGTTCATGGGCTAGTGGAAGGCATTGAGCTTTTTTTTCTTGATAGCCAAGATTAGGACATTGAGGTCCTTTTACACGATAACTACGACCAAAGGCGCTCCCATCATTGTATAGGCATTGATCTGGACCTAAAAAGGTTCTGCTTTCAACATCTGTATTCTCGCCACACAAGCCACACAACTTGCCTTTCCAAAAGGAAGATACCTGAAGAAAAACAAGAAGAAGATGATGGTCAAATTCTGCTATCAATGTGCCGATTGTAATGCTAGATGTGAAAATATTCTGAAATATTTGACATGTACATACAATAACAAGAACTGAATGTTGACTGTATGTAACCATAAGCCCTAGTGGAGGTGCCTTGATGGTAACTTGAGGTCCTGAGTAAGATATCTGAGCTAAGAAGCGGTCCTCATTTCCTTGTGAACGAATTACTGCAATTTGTCCATCTTCTATGAAGTCTGATTTCCCATCAACCAAAAATTCAAATTTTGTGCCTCGAACAGGGAGAGTTGAAGTAGTTTCGATAGTGTGGCCCACGATTTCTACTTTCAGTTTCTGTGCATCGAGTAGGAGAAAATATTGATTTTACATTTTTGTTAACATAGTATGTATAACCAAGTATTGGGAGGGACACAAGAGGACAGGAATTGAAATGAGCCTTTGTAGTTTTTGTAAACTGGTGGTTGTTGAATAGAAATAAAAATCCTGTATGATTACATTGTTTTGGCCTCCAGAGAGTGAAATTGTAAAAAGATTACTGGTTGAACAATCTTTTGCCAGAATATGTTGACAGGTATCCAATGTATAGTTGTAAGGAACTGAGTTAAAGGTTGAGATGGTTCCATCTTGAGAAAAGACGCATTTACCTGAAAAACAAGTAATTTTATGAAAACATGCCCAACAATTTTTCGATGATCAAGATACAAATGATAACATGAATTTAATCATAATGTGGTCCAATGATGTAAAGCAACTACACTTACTAATAATCTTGTCGTTTGTCCAATCCCTTCCTAACTTTAGCGTATATGATACTGCTGTAGATCTTGGTTGTAAGAAAGGCGAAAATTTCTCATAAGGTAATGCTTTAAGTACAAAATTTTCTTTAGGCTTTTTAATTTGTACGTCAACCAATGGTTCGTTTGGGTGATAATTCAGTTCTGCTGAAATGAGGCCTTCTTGATTGTTAACCACGTGATATGTATCATCGAGTAAGTAGTCTGAAAGATGGCATTCCAGATACCCATCAAATGCCTTGCTTATTTTTGTTAGGAAAGGAGATGGTGGCTATTAAAACAAAGTGAAGAATTTGTGTATAAATAAACAATACCAAAATAAAACACATACTTTTTAAATTTGTGTTACTTACCTGTGAGTAGTGAATTTCATATTTCACGTTTGTTAATGTCGTGGCATCTTCAAACGAATCAATACAATCTTTTCCTCTCAAAAATCCAGTTTTTAGATCATTAGCACATTTATCTTGATATTTTTGCCACAATTTTGGTGCATCTGGTCCACTTCCATACGTACCCTATTCGTAGAAATTAAATTAGAATTATTTATACTTCACTTACTTTATTTACCAATTGTTAACCGAAATTTAAGTTTTTTGGGTTTTTTTGACAAACCTTAAGAGATGCATAGTTCTTGTTGTCACAAACATCTCCCCATTGTAGTTTATATTCAAATCTTGGGAATGTCTTGTCTTGAGATTGGCATTGAATATAACTGCTGATAAAATCACCATTCAGACACATCTGTAAATTAAATATGTATTGAAATGTTATGATTTATGAATCCAGATCAAAGCAGATTCAAAAACTAATATCTCAGTTTTTGCTGTGTTTTCCATGCCATTTTTTGTGCTATTTAGTTAATCACCTTGAAATTCTTCTGCTGCTGTTTAAATATGTTCTGGAAGTCCGTTACAACTGACAATTTGTTAATTCCCTGTGGTGCATTTCTTGAAATGGTAACATCAGAGGTAATCTGGCGCTTAGTGGCGCCTAGGGTGTTTAGTTTGATGGATATTAAAGTTGTTGACACTGTAAAAGTAATTGAATTAGGTTTAGTTACTTTATTATCAGAATCTTATCTTAGAAAGCCTTCTATAAGTTATGACTTGCCTTCATCTTTGAAAAACAGTTTACGAACAAGTGCAGTCTTTCCTCTTAATCTGTCCGAATCATAACTAGATCCTGTAGGGGGCTGTTGACCACCATGTTGACCATATTCACCTTGGCTAGTGTGCCCATGTATGTCTTGTCCAGCTGGACTAGGTTTTTGTTCATAGTCATAATCGCCTCCTGATTGGGATTGCCCATAGCCAGCACCACTGCCATATTGTGTTTGACCATAACCCTCACCATTATTGGTATGCTGACCTTGGCCATAACCAGAACTACTGCCATATTGTGTTTGGCCATAATCCTTTCCTCCACTACTGTGTTGTCCATGTCCTGAGCCATGATGGGTTTGACCTGATCCATAATTTGTCTGACCATATCCGGGTTGCCTATGTCGGTCACTGTCGCTTTCGCCATATCCAGTTGATCTTGGTTGACCAGTTTCACTCGTCATAGATGATCTGCCTCCTGAGCGACTTCCAGTACTTGTTTCTCCAGTTGCAATATGTGGATGCAATGCACGTCCCCTATCTTCCTTTTCTTCATCATTGTCTTCCTCGTCACTGTCGCCGCCACTTCGCCCAAAAGTTGTCTTCACCTTATCCTTAAATCTCGAAAACCAAGACTTCTTCTTGGGCGTTTCAGTGGTAGTTTCAATCCTTGCTGGACGTTGGACATCTTTGCATGATACCGAAGCGTCTTTCCACTCTGGTATAATGTTCCAAAGACGCAGCTGTTGTAGAGAACTCTTGCCGCTCCATAATTCTTGTTCATATGGTGTTGGAGAATGTTTCCAATTGATTGACAGTTCAACCTATTTCAGTTTTTTTTCAAAGAAATTGTATATTAGTAAGGGTCAATCTTCTTCATTTTTATTGTGGCTGGTTTCTAATAAGAAAGTGACAGGATTTCTGCAGCCAGTGTAATAGATTCTATTCTACAACATCTCAAGACTCCAAAGTACTGCTTCTGATAAACCTAACTACTAGAAGATCACAAGTAAATAGGCGAAATTTTTAACATGGTAAAGTTCAAGTTGAGCCTACATAGTACAGGTTCTAAATAAACAGATTTTAAATAATTTACCTGCCTAATTGTCCATGACGGCAACAAAAATTAACTAGTGATGTTCATTATACACAAAGTGGTTCATAGTGAAATATAATAAATTAACACATCTTTGTATCTACACATAGCCTGTTCTATCATTATAACTTCTTTGGTATACATTCTAGAGGTTATTCCATTTGTGCATTAATTGCTCTTAGATATTAAAATACCCCTGGTGAAAAAAGCAATAGAAACCAATAGAGATTTCTATTCGTTTCTATTGTAATTTGGCCACTTTTTTTGATTTTAATTGTTTTCTATGGTTCCTGTAATGACTTCTATTGGCTTCAATTACTTCTATGGTTTAGCTGTATTGACTGAACAATAGAAAACCATAGAAAACAATTTAAACCAATAAAATCAATAGAAATTTTCTATTGATACCAATAGAAAACAATGGGCCAAATAACAATAGAAATCTCTATTGTTTTTTTCACCAGGGACAAGCATAATAAAATCCCAAACGTTGAATGACTCACCTGTTCTGTATCTGCATAGTGAGGATCCCTTGCCACTTCAACAGTTTTTAAATTGAAACGCCTTGGTGCCCATCCAAAAGTTAGCATGTGTAAAAGTCCTTCTTTTTTCAAGTTTCTCCATAACTTCCTTTCTTCCTGGATTGGCAAATCAGACGTGCTCTTAATTATAAATGAATTTCCTAAGGGCAATCCTGACACACCATCCACAATGATATCCTTCTACACATACATGCAAATATATTTTAGAATCATAGTCATTCAGATGTCATTTTTAAGAGAACACTAAATCATTGTCTAACATCAAATAATCTAGCGCGTGTGTTGAACAAATTGTGTGTTGCATTACCTCTGATTGAGTGTCGGTACTATTAACAATCCTTTCTTGTAGTTTGGTATCATGATTTAGATCAAGGATTTCAAGACTTGGTATGATGCTTGCTGACAATATTGGCCTATGCTTATCTTTATTGGATGTTGTTGGTTTTCCTATTGATGCTGTAAATGAATTTTGCGTGAAATCCACATTGACGAATCCATTAACTGACGATGATGCCAATACTTTTCCAGTGGCTTTGGCGACCACTATTTTATTTTCCAGGGCGAAGTCAGTGTAAACACCAACCCAAGAATTCAAGGAAAATCTGAAAGAAAAAATACATGTGAAATACCTTTAATATTAAGTTTATCTAACATCACCTCGCAGTTTTTATTTACAAATTATATCACCTAATTTTGAAATACTTTTAAATGTATTTGTGTAAGTTTATTCTTAAGCGTTCTATTTAAACATGCTAATTCGCAGTGTTACATTTATTAAATTTTATAATTGTCTATCAGTTGCATGGCCGGTTTTATAACATTAAAACTGCTTATAACTGCTTGCCACAAACATGGCTGATTTTCTCATCGATATAATTTTCATAAATGAGTATTTAATTCACTTACGTATAGTCTATCTCAGGCTTTAAGACAATATGACTCAAAGCGTGATTTATTCCTCCTTTTGATACTTCTAAACTTATTTTTCCTCGCAATTTAATATTTGTTGGCATTTTAAATTCGATTCTTAATGGAATACCAATTATGGAAGTAAATTTGAGCTCTGTGTCTTCCAGAAGGAGGTATTTATTATAATTAATGGGTATGCCATCACGAAGGACGCTGTACAGGTCCTTGTTTGGTGGAATGATTCCTACAAAAATATTTAAAGTTTATTCAATTCCAGTCATGCTTGTCATATATTTATAAAACATTATTTATGTAAATGATATTTTTGAATATTAAAAGTGTCTATACCTGAGTTTCTGATGTCCTTTAAGGTATCTTGATCTAGAAAGAACAGACGATGTCTATTGTGCAGGTAGCTAACCCCTATTCTGGTATAAAATGGTTCTCCTCTTCTTGGAGTCACTATAAACTGTAACAAAGGAAAATGAATATGCAATTTTATGACAGTAAATTTATAAAATTTGCGACAAAATTCCAATTTATTTACCTCATCTTTTCCACGAGGGCCAGTACTAGCAGTAGATGGAGAGTCATATTTGAATATATCGCTGAATTTTTTCTCAGTGTAATCCGCTTGTGGGCCAATTAAGTAATCCAGAACATTTTGCATACCATCATTTATAGAGAATATCTAAATAATGAATAGCAGTGGTCATTTAGTGCGTGTATATTGTACGTGAATTCAATAAAATTTCAACAAAATTCAATAAAATGCACTGTAAGTATTTACTTCTAATGCTGAGTAGTAATATCCTGCTAATTCCTTGCCGATATGCATATAAGCCGATTTTGGGAAAAATGAGTTTGAGGAATGTAAAACTGCGTATGTAAAAGAACTTCCCATGCTCCATTTTTCTAAAGAATATAACTGATTTATTAATTTCTGAAATTGGTTTTGACTACTGATTGTAGTCAATGCTAGTATTAATAAAATACCATTGCACTTGCCTGCATAGTTTGCGAAAGAATTTATTCTTGAGTCCAGCAGTCCAGCTTTTGCAGGTTTTGCCAATAAAAATGCATGTTGACTTCTTACTGCCCTGTAAGACATAAAATTATGTAGTTTAGCATATTGAAATTTTAGTTTACATTTAGCTTTGCAGCGATATAGTTGAAATTGCAATACAAAACATTGTTATTTAATTTAAATTATTGCAGTTTTTTTTTTTGGGGGGGGGGTCTTTAAAAATACTTTTATTAGGGTATATTCTGGCTTCTAAATTTACATTTCAGCCATAGTGACACTTAGACTCTTATTTGGTTGAAACTGTTGTTTTCATTTTCTCACAAGAAATAATGATAAAAGACTTGATTCTTACATTGGGACCCAACATGGTAATGTTATTTTCCTTATTGCATCCAAATAGGTATAGATGTAAGTGGCCACATTGCTGTTTGTTTCGTGCCATGTTGATAAAGCTAATTGGTTCATTATTTCTTGAGACGTCGTTGAATATGCCAGCACCTCAAATGCGAAAATTCGCTCTTCGGTACCTAAACTTGTGTTATAAAAGAGCGGCAGAAGGTATTTTGCTACCTGAAATTTATGGAAAAATCAAATATTTCGTTTGTTTTCAGTTATGAGAAGTTTAAAAATTATAATTATGTCAAAATTTCTAAATTAAAAATTATTTTCTTAATTACATCATGTTGTCTTCCTGGTCCACTTTCAAGTAATGTCACGAGCATTTCTGAGCGTAATCCAGATGGTAATGTAAAGATTTTTCCTTGAAAATAAGGAATCAAGAAATCCAGTGTATCATTTAGTCCCATACGGTAGATTGTATACATAATGGCGCTCTTTTCCCACATTTCGTTGGTTTTTTCGAATTGATTCATTAATTCCTGTTAAAAATTGCATTGGAAGTAGAAACAAAATATGTTAGATTTTTTATGTCGACAACCTGAGCACAGAGCACATCTAAGGATACTCTACATACTTGTAAATATCTTGTGGTCAGTGCTCTAGGACATCCTCCTACTTTAACGTGATAGGGTTTATTCGATTTAGGACGAAGCTTAGGAACACATGCTTGATTGACCAGTTCTCCAAAGGTCAATAAAGTAGTCACGTATATCTGGCGATTTTCTCTTGTCAGCCTTCCTTTGCATAAAGCCTGCAGAAATCAAACGTGTTTTAGATTAGCATATCAAACTAACATCTTTGTCTCCTATGAAGTCATTGGCTGTTGTTGTTTGCAACATTATCCAATTTCTTCAAGACCCCTTGCTGTTACAATTATTTTTTAAAATACATCATGATATTTAGTTAGTGTTTTTGTTAATAGAAACTTGTCTGAATTGAGTACATTTCCGTTCAACATCTGCAATAAGTTCTTTCAAATAGGCAGTTTGTAGCCTTTGCGTCAATGGAATGTCAGAGGAATATCATACCTTGCCTATGACATTTAAATCATCAAAACTGCCTATTATAATGATTTTTATGGATATAATTATATTGAAAATTTTATTTTCAGATAAACAATGGATTTTCTTTGGAATGCAAAAGCATCTTGGGAATGGAAACGACATAAACTGAAGATAAGGTAATGTGCATATTAGTATTTTTATATATTCATTTTTGATCACTAGTCATCTGTCTATTAATTACCAAGATATACTTTACTTTGCATTATAAAATAATATGCATTATTCAGAATGTATCTTACATACCCATAATTCTTCTAAAATTGCTGGTTTGGGCTCTAGAATATATGCGGGCAATGCAGAAATAACTTGAGCTGCTTGTTCTCCCCTGATTATGCCTTGCTCAAGAAGGTATTTGATAAAAATAATAGAGGCATCAGTGCCAGTCATCACGATGACATCAATAAAGAGATTCCTGAAGATAAATAAAAATATATTTAACTCTATGCAATTTAAAATTTTACCAAAACACAGCTTGAAGCAATTACTTTTTATCCTCTTGATTTTTTATACTGACGTAAATCTCTTGAATTTCTTCATACGTCAAGGAACGAGTATTGGATACAATAGTAGGGATAATAAGTAGCTCTTCTCCATGTGAATCAGTCTTGTTGTTGATCACAACATCGAGTAATTTTGGAACCTGAAACGGAAATAAAATGAATTATAATACTTACAAGAGATGATTATGATAATGTTTGATGGTCCTAGCTTACTCTTATTTTTGGTTCATCTTTTTTTTTGTAGGGCTCATTGACCGTTTTCTGTTTAAGTGGAGAAATTTTTGTTCCGCTAACTTTAGTGTACCTCTTGTACCTCGCCTGTACGTTTATTTCCTCTGGTACAATGGTCATACTTGGTTCTTGAATGGGTAGTTCCAGATTTGGTGCCCTTCCAGAAGCTCGTCTTATTTCAATTAGTTTTAACTTTTGGCTAAAGAGAGTATAGTCACGTTTTAAAATCCATAAATTTGTTATGATACACTTATTTTGTTTATTGTACTCACAACTGAGTTATTCTTAATTTATCGCCTTCTGGTGGGAATGGTGTAACGTCAGCCTGACCATGGTTTTCAGCTTCTTGTAGGACATATTGTCCGTTTTCTTCATAAACGTTGTAATGAGCCACGCTTCCATGATTAATAAATGACTGCAATGATATCAATTTTTATGAATTTTTTGATAAAAAAATTCATAAAGGTTTGTTCATGAAATCATTGTTTTTGTGGTTTATTTATAATAAAATTAAACCAAATTTTTTCTTGCTTTTTTTAAAGTTATTTTAAGTGTTTTGAAATCGGATTTCGTTGATTTTGTTAATCCTGGACATTCAGCATTTTATCATTCATCAAAGTTATTTAATTTTGAAAAAATTTAAAACTTGTAACTTCAAGATGTGGTTACTTTATCAGGAAACGTTTAGACATTACATTTTTTGATTTACCGTATGACAACTTCCATACTTGTTGGTACACATTTTTCTACTTACCGCATGAGAAGATTCACAACTTGAACATTTTTGTGCTTCTTGTATGGATGTTCTCCATATCGGTTCTTCCTCACAACTTTTTCCATCTCTTATTTTGGTTACATTTAATACATGTACACTTGGATTTCCTGGCCATGGTTGCTGTTGGTAAATGTATTTTGTGGTGCAGAGTCCATCGATGCCAGACTATAATTCAGTAAAGATAGTTATGTAACATCCAATGACGATTAATTTTGTGTAACACATTTCCAACATCACCCTTTATCCTTACCTCGTCCACATCAATAGGTTCAAAATTTGCTGTTTGCGATTGAGATGCAAAATAACCTTGTCTTTTGGACAACTGTTGATCCAATCTGACATTTAAGAAAACGGCAAGGGCTTTCTTGATATTAACTGATACAGGGACGTCCTTACTGCTTACTTCAACTCCCTTAAACTAAAATGACCATTTTTCAAAAATTAACTTAACAATATACAAATTAAAAATTAGATGATTTATATATATGAAAATTGTATAACAACCTTGTCACTGTTAGCTTGATATGTTATTTTAAATGGCCGTCTGAGATCTACTTGATCTGTCAACGTTTTGTATTGCAAAGGAATTTCGTTAATAGTTTCTTCATGACCCTCTACGATTCCAGTGAACGTTCTAACATCACTCAGCTGTAATAAATTAATAAAAAAAAATTGAAGTTTATACTTAAATGGTTATGAACCATTTAATAGCCAAATACTCACCTGAACAATTAGATCATTTCCTGTGGGTTGTATCAGTACAGTAGCTATAATGCCTACAGCGGATTTGTCTTTTCCAACATTAGGTAGACCAGTTCGGACTTGACCAATGTATTCGTATCTGTATTCATTCTGGGTATAAAATCCTAAAGAGTAAATAATACTCAGTTTTTTGTTATAAGGTTACCAAAGTTATAATTTGGTAAAGGGGATTACAACTTACCAATTTTAGCTGAGCTTTCAAGTGCTGTGGATATAAAAAAAACATTGTGTGATTAATCAAGATTTTTACCAAAATTCTGGAATTGTTGTACAAATTCTAAACAAATGATATTGGAAAAAAATTATCAATACAACAAAAATGCTGTATACTAAATAATTTTTAGTGTTCAAGAATTTTAATATTTTATGGAAATCTTGAAATTATGACTTTTAGTATCACAAAAAAATGTTATATGCTGAAATAATTTGTAGTCTTAATATATTAAGCAAATCTTGAAATTATGACTTTTCAAATCGAAAGATTGGGATGATTGCAAACAATTTTAGCATTAATACGAGTGCATAAACTTTTTGAACAAAAAATCAATATTTTTAAAGTGTAAAAATGAATTTCAACGTACCTAATAGCAATAGAAGCCAGCTGGACCATATGAACATCTTGAATTTCGTTGACCCCATTATTTCTGTCTCCAAAACGGAGTAGAGTGATGCCAATTCTTCTGGTTGTATTGCTTTAGTGTAACTTAAATAATTGATCTATAGTTGCATCCTCCAATCACTGCACAGTGATTAAGAAGTTTGAACCCTATGGCGTTGATTAACTTCTTGGAAGAACCTTGGAATTGACCCTTACGAAATGTTTACTACTCATTATATTTTTATGTCTGCGAATTATCTTCAGATAATTAAATGATTCTAACCAAAAGTAGACTATATATAATATGCAAACAAACGAAATTCCAAGTCTGTTCAAACATGTATATATATATAGTATATAAGATGTATTAATATTTCTTATTTTATGTATATATTTCAATTTACTTTAATTGTTCAATTTCCATTTATGCACAGTTTAAGGTGATGATAATTTTTTAGAACATGTGAAAGTATGATCGAGAGTTGTCTTATGTTTAACTTTTTAACATAATATCTGGTTAAAATTGTTAATATCAATGCAAATGCTTCTAACTTATATAAATATCAGTATTGTTGCATTAATTTTACGGTCTAGCTGAAGTTTTTCGCTATATAATGTACATATCGAGTTTCTGTTTGCAAAAAATAATTCAAAGAAATCATTAAAGAGTAATTAGAGTGTACTGACTTCGATAACGATGTGCAATGTCCATTTTTCGTAATTGTAATCATATTTCGTCTATGCAATAGTGCCCACCATCAAGAAATTCTTGGAAAAAGTTTTACATAATTCAATACTGATTCAGTCATGACCAATCTGGATGTTCCAAATTGATATTTGTTGGATGTTTTAGGAACATTGGTAATAACGTTGATAAACATTCCCAAAATGTGCTTGATACCATAAATAAGTGTTTTGTAACTGTTATGTAATCAAGCAACTATCTATCGTGATTCTGTCAAATAATATCCCCAGCATGACACGACTTGATATTCTGTTGACACTGAAACACTGTACAACTGTAACAACTTATTGTGGAAAATTTACTAGTGTAATATGCAGACAGTAATATGAACGTGTTATTAAAATGCAAGAGTTAATTTGGGCATCTTTCAGATATTATTGGTTTATGATTTCTTTTGATTGCTACCCAAAAAATATGATGAGGTGAAACTGGCATATACTGCTTTTGTCTGTGCTGCCATCTTCTTTTGATCAGCCTAAAACTGGTATATCAAATATAGGGTACCATATCACTAATATAACTTTGATGTGTCCTTGGACTTCATGGGCCAATAACAGGAATGGCTTTTAAATGATGGCAATGTGTGGTCAGTTACATAACTGTATAATGTGCTATTTCATGCTATCATGTTTAGTTTTTTGCTCGTAGTGCCACCTATTAGCACATCTTTGAACTATATAATCTTGGATTAATAGAAACTGTAAAGGCTGTAAAGACTGTAAAAACTGTGAAGCCCATAAAATGAAGGAACATTTCCTATATGTTAAAAATTTCTGAAGGAAGAATTTTGTTGCATGAAGTGAATATTTTATGCAATTATGTTCAAAAATGACGTAGAATCCAATTTTGAGATGTTTTTATGTATTTTATATCAGAAATATACGTAAGATCGTTGGGATTTGACCAAAAGGCTTTTTTCGTGTTGGTATATGATGTACTAATGTTTAAATTTTAAGCTTGACTATGAGATACGATACATGTACATGTAGGATATATTCATCCATTTTGGTTTCTATTTTTGTAAGGACTGTAATTCAATGCACAACGTATCTCAGTGTTAAAAGTCGCTGGATAAGATTATTTACACTAGCTCAATTGGTTAATCTAGTTTTCGCTTACAAAATTTGCAACCAAGTGCAGTTTGACCATTTAGAATTTCACAACATCTATTATTTTTCACCAAATTAATTTATAGCAGCGCAGTTTTTATAACATGTCTAGATAAACATATTTATGCATTATGACATTTGTCTAACATTGAAGGAGAAATATTCAATATGCACAAAATTAAAACTATTAAATAAGTGTCAAGTTCTCTTATTATGCCAGAATGCCCCAAGAAACGAAAATAAGCTTAAAAATAATTTTAAGATGCACAGGAAAATTGGGCTGTTGAAATAAAATATTTTTGAGGTTACTTAAATGTTTGTTGCACAGCTGTAGTGTAAAATGTTTTTTTTTTTGTAAATTCTTCTAACTTTTGTTTTTGTTAATTTGATTTTTTTTTTCACGTGCTCAATTAAGTCGAATATGTTAAGATTTTTTCACAATTTACGTAAAACATATTTCTATTTGAAGTTGTGCAGGTTTTTTTTGCTAAGCACTCAATATTTATTACATGATGTGCATTTATTGTGTGGGTTAGCGAAATATTGCACTTATTTATCTGGAAATAAGTGCATGGTGATCAAATATTGGTTTATAATGCATATTTTTTGTCGATTGCACTGGTCTGATTCGTATTTTGGCATGCAGTAATTTTAAAGTTTGGAGAGTAACCTATTAACTTGTCTATCTAGGACGATGTTTCCCGCCGATTTTCTTGCCGTCTTGAACTGCCAGCTGGTGGCAGAACTGTTAATTAAATCATTACTAGTACGAGAATTGACTGGAAAACAGAACTTAAAGTAATGAAGTGGAATGGCAGCTTAAAAGGGGAAGTGGAGAATCGGGTTCAGATTTTTGGGTTGGACGATTTTGGCCATATATTGCATATAAATGCTAAATAATTATGTTTCTATAACAGAAAAATTGCACTTTTAACGATGAAAAATAGCTTATTTAATGCATAATAATTGCGTTCTTACCTTAAAAATTGCAACCTTAAAAATCATACTTTGACCTTAGAAAAATAACAACTCGTACCTACACACCCATACCTCGCTTTACGGCCTAGATATGTTCCGGAAAAGTTGGCCGTATAGCGAAAAAGCCGTATAAACCCTTTTTAAACGAAGTGAACTCCATAAGTTGTTTTATTGTTAGCCAAATCCGACCTTGTTTGTGTAAATTGGAGTAATATTTCAAAAAATAAAATAAAATAAAATTCCAAAAATAAAATAAAATAAAATATTGTATTTTTTTAAATTTTATTTTCTTATTTTTTTTACATTTTATACATATTAGAAATTTTATTTCTGGAAATTTCTCTATGGTAAAAACGTAATTTTTCTAAACCCTTCCGTCCCCCTTACCCCTCATTCTTAGTTTTAAAAGTAAAGTGTAGATAGTTGTAGGAATAAGCGAAAATACACTTTACTCCATCCTTAATTGTGTGTGTCGATTATAAATATATTCCTTGTAATTGGAAAAGAATTCCACGATTGATTAAGGCCTGATCCATAGTTATTACCACCAAAAATTGCCTTTTAATTGTATTGCAAGTGGGTGGACGAGAGGGTAAAAATCATCTGTATTACAGCACTCATGACAAGGATTTTAACGGGGTTTGAAGCCCTATCCTTTTCAATGGGTAAATTTGCAACGACACTCACCATCAAACAAAAAGAGATTAAATAAAAATAAAAATTGGTTAAAATAGCTTGATAAATCAGCAAGGTCATCCAATTGTCGTTTTTCACTTTGAGATGGCAGATTTTTTTTAAATTAATAAACAAGTTTGAAAAATGTCCGTTAATTTGCCCACCAGCAAGTGGCAGCACGAGAATTCAAATTAATGGACATTTTTCAAACTTGTTTATTAATTTAAAAAAATACCATTTCAAAGTGAAAAACGACAATCGGATGACCTTGTTGATTTATCAAGCTATTTTAAACAATTTTTATTTTTATTTAATCTCTTTTTGTTTCACGGTGAGTGTCGTTGCAAATTTACCCATTGAAAAGGATAGGGTTTAAAACACCGTTAAGGTAACATAAATTATAACAAAATCACTTAGGCCACCTAACATCACACGTAAGTACGTATTGGTTGCCTTATTATAGGAGCAACACTGATTGGCTGCGAAACTCACTTATTATCACATACAGTATGTTGGTAAATAAGTAATTATTGGTGCTTTGGGCAACTTTTACATTCTGTATAGATATCTTGAGGGATATAATTGATGAAATAACATTTCGCGAGCACCCTATGGATGTTTATATTAAAATTTTGCTTTTGCTTTTGCCTATTAAATATGTTACATGTAAAGCGCTTCGGTATATTATATTGAGCATGTCTTACTATCTTATTTCTGTAAATTGAATTTGTGGACTCCAGGGCTGCACTTGCTTTTTTAGAATAATTAAATTTCGATATTGTGTCCTTGGAACAAAACTTAGTTCTATGTAAAACAAGCTGGTCAATGCTCTTATAAACTATTACTTAGCACTATTAGTTCGTATATCAATCACCACGTGTCAGCAAGTACTGCAAATGCTTGTTAAACATTAAAGAAGGAAATTTCCAGTGCAAAGACAAGTTTGAGGGTCGACAAATAAACTTTAAAATGTTTTCAATTTTTCAAAGTTAAAGCCCACAATCTGTTATTTAATTATGACATGGATAACTGTTAATATAGTTTATTTTACAAAAACAGAATTTTTTCTGGTTTTTCAAGTTGTAGCGCAATCTGTTATTAACAGTTATCGATGCCATAATTAAGTGCATCAATAACTGTTAATATAACTTAGTTTCCAAAACTAAATATCGCATACTGAAATTGTAACTTTACTGTTGCATAATTTTGAAATATAAACCTTAGCTTATATTTGGAATCAAATTTACATTTTTTTTTTTACTTTGTTTCGTGATATTTTCCATCTGTGTGTAATTTCTTGATTATAGATTTTGTTATGTGCCTTCATTCTGGATAGTTTTAAATTTTTTAACTGATTTAATACATACTGTATTCTGGTACATTACTAAAGAGTAATCCTTTAGAGCATTCTATTGCATATCAAGTGTTTGTTCGACGGTTAATTTTTCACCAAAAACTTTCCACACTAACGACAAATCTAGGTCAAATATTAAACGGAATTCCATTATTGATCCTAAGATGATGCAACTATATATCGTGCAGAATCGCCAGAATTATCAAATTTCAATATTGTACTTGAAACAAAATTGGATACATTTTTAAAAATAAACCTGGTCATTGCCCTTAAAGATACATACCCTGGATGCATCCAGTTTTGTTGTAGATTATCGCAATTGAATGTTAAAATTTTAAATTTTCATTAAATGGATGTCTTGATTTGCCTCTTTCTTGGAATCAAACCATGTGTATAATTATAGTACGTTACATTATAATAACTAGATAATTTATGATAAAATCACCTAATAAGGGACTAAACGTTTCTAAGCACAGTAGAACCTGTCTAAATACACAGTCTTGGGACCAGTGAAAAATATGCTTTTAGACAGTTTCATTTATATACACGGGTCCCGAGTCGGGATCGAAACATTTTATACTTTTAGAGAGGTTATTTATTTATACAAGATGCATTTTAAGACAGGTTCTACTGTAATTTGCTTGTGCTCAAACCTGATTAAATGTGATGTTTAACTGTTGCAAACCCAACTTTATAGTACACACGTTACATTTTATAGTGAAATTTTATACTATTCATCCATGTACCCAATGTCCAATATTTTCAAATTATTTGAACGTACTGCAATTACCTAGCATCATATTGTTTTGTCTATCCTTCTAACATGGTATGTTTTTCGTGGGATGGATATCGAGTAGGCGATGTTAAAATTTGATCTAGCTTAATCTAAGCCCATAGTGCAACTGGTGCTCTATAATTCGCAGATTCGTTTGCAGATTTCCCTTGACCTTCTCAATTGTATAATGTGTATAATATCCTTCAGCCCTTGCTGAAGGATAAATATCGACCTCTTAAGTTTGGTAGGCCTTATTGCCATTAAAGCCATTTTTAAAATTGGTTAACAAACATGAGGAGAGGGGGAATTTCTTCTTTTTTTTTGTGCACATTTATCACAAAAAAAAAGTTTATTTGAAAGATTATAAGTCCGTTATAGCAGAAATTGGTGATATAATCATGGCTATATTGGACCACTTGGTTTATGCAATAATGTACTCTATTCAGTGCAATGCACTAACTTTCCGCCTTTAGAGTTTGGAAGGCCAGGGTCATTTAAATCTGCTGTATTTAGAAGCCATTTTTTTATTGCTTATGTAATGACATTCAGAACAAATATCTAAATTTAAGCAAGAAAAAGTACAATTTTTTTCCAGTTCTGTCACAATTTATTATCCAGATCAAAAACACAAAAACAAATCATTAATCACACTGACGAAATTTCCGCAAAATAAGTTGAAAATAATTTATTTTGTATCAAAATTATCAAAATAATCTTAGGATACAGCTGGACTTATAAAAACGATAGTAAAACAGCTTTAAAAACATCCTCAGAAATAACATTGTAAACATTAGTTACAACTTCCTCAAAATAAGGTCAAAGTAGTTTTTTTGTATCAAAATATTCGAAATAATCTTGGGAGGCAACTGGATTTAATAAAAGCAATATTAAAAACATATTTTCGGTAAAGTTTTTGTGAAAAAAAATTATGGCGTGTCGTCATTACCATTTATCACACTCACCTAAAATGAACTTTTATTATTAATGGTGTATATATAATGGTGTATATAATGATTAATATATTACCACCATCAGCAATTTGATACAATTTGTATAATTGCAGGGTAAGTGTTCAAAACTTGAACTGGTCCACTCCATGAATGATTGAGGCTATATTTAAATCAAAAAGTTGTCAAACACAAAATTAATATAGGATTTGTATGTTTGCATTAAGTGTTTAAATAATTTTGTATCCCTCAACATGTTCGTGCCATATTCGACCTGTAGTCTCGTTCATAGCTGTTTTTACTTGTTTTTTAGATAACTAATTCAAGCAGCATGGTCAGAGAGACATCATATTTGCTAATTAAAAATGTTGCAAACCAGCTATGCTTGTATTTTAAATTTAGTTATCTAAATAGTAATTAATCACTCAATTGAAAAATAAAATGTCAATGTTTAAATGAAATTATATTTAGGTGCCACCAGCATACTGTTCAAAGTACCCCTCACATTAAAAACAACATTATATTGCTTGATATATCAGGTTTACTCAATTAGTTTCTTAATTTGGAAATCGAATTAAGACTTTTTGGGAATCGACTTTTTTTAGCAAACTCATTTTTGTTTCTGGTACTTAACAAATGCATTTCAATTTTGAATAATTTTGTAATTTTATTTAATACTTAGTATTTACTCTTTATGATTTTTAGAACTGGACAGAAGCTTATGCTAGAATGTGTGATTATTCTGTACACGAAATGTACACAAACATGAGGAGGTTTATTAAACGTACAATGCTGATTTACATATTTTTCTTTATTTTTACCTAGTAAACTAATTCTTGTGTAGGTAGGATTGCATTATATTTTGTTGCATCTGTCAGAATGTATCAGAAAGGTAATATACTTTTATAATGCTGTTTTATAATATTTAAAGAGAGGAGAATTATAAAAAATAATGTTATAAAAATCTCCGTGTTGTCTGGTTACAATGTACTCAGATAATGGTTAGCAAATGTCTGTTAGCAATAAAGTATTTTAATTAAGGTAAGACAAATGTATGTTTATGCACTCTGAAGCAATTTCAAAATTCGTGCATCTCTTTATTGCAATATGTGGAACATCAGGAACCGAACTTGCAATAATTTGCCTGTATCTCTAACACTATATCTAAAACAATACCTCAAAAAATTTAGTAAACAGGTAAATAAAGGTTGACATAAAATAAGGATGACATAGAAATTGAAAAGAACATGTCCTACCTGAAACGAACCTGAAAATATTTGAATAATGATGGAGTTAAGAGTCGTTTTTACTTTAAAACACATGCAAATATTGCTACTGAATTTAGCATCATCATTTTTTATGAAGTTTCCAATTCGAATACATATTAAATCTATATGTACATGCGGAATACACATTTCTTTCAGGAATTACTATATGAAATATATCATAAAATTATAATCATTTTAATTTAGTACACGAAAATGTATCTTAGAAATTGCTGATTTGTGTCCTGTTTAATTTGAGACTATTACTAGACGTTATTATACATCCATGCAACACATTATGGCATTGCAGAAGTTCATGGGAACAATTTATAAAAAGATATAGTTTCACATAATCAAGGCCACCGCAACTCAGCGTATCTTTTTGAAGGCCAGACAGACACTACAGTTTCGTCTCTAAGACATTAACAACAGTAAATTTGTCTTTTTGAACAGAAAAATCTCGTCACCTGATTGGTGGCGTGCTAAACTAATGGACCCTGCGTGACGTGACCTGCACTCGCCTCATGCTGATATTTTCATATAAAAGGCTCTGAAAACTCTGGAAAAATTGTATTCGGGTTTAATACCAAATCAAGTGAAGATGAAGTTTTCACTAGCCCTCCTTGCAGCATTGCTGGCGGGTAAGTTGAGTTTTAACTTATGATTTCATTTAAAACTATAGATACTTATTCTTCTCAAAATTTAAACTAGTTTTTTTTTTTCAATTTATTTTTTGGTTTTCTAAGTTGCAATACAGCTTGTCTATTACTTAATGCACTCCACTAAGTCAATATTTAAAAGTACAGAAAATTAAAGAGTTATTGCAATAATTCAAAAATGCATCCTTTAGATCAAAAATTATTTCTGCATATATTGCTTTTTTTCTATTTTAATCTGATATATGTTAAAGAAATTGATGATAAATAAGATTGTTATCGATTGAAAATTCGTTGTGTAGTAATTTGCCTGTTTTATCTGTTTTTTTAGTGTGCCATATCAGTTGTCTAGGTAAGAATAGATCGATATTCTACTTTTGCAAATTTTCAATTATGTTTTTTAAATGTCAAAATCCCTTATTTTAACTAATAAATTGTAGATGTTGCACCTGGCTTTAAAATTGGTGAGGAATACAAATATGAATACAAATCAAGGGCAGCGACTGGCATTCCCGAGAAGGGCATAATGCAATTCTCGGGCATTGGAATTAAAGGAGATGTCATTATTCAAAATAAGGATAACTACCTCTTCTTTAAGGCAAGCATGATTTAGTAAAATTTATTACTTAATTTTTTTTTACAGAATGATGAGTAAGAGCAATTAAAAATATCTTAATTTAAATTATCATTGCTATTTTTACTTTAAAATTCTTTGTCAGAAAGAAATGTTTTATTAATCTTAAAAATCTTGATTATTTGTTTCTATAGTTTATCAATGTTCAATTCACGAATTTCAATGGAAAACGTGAAGAAGACATTGATGAAGAATTCAAATTGACCTATGCGCCAATAGGGGCTCCTTACGAGTTTGTCAAGGATGCTCTTGTTAAGCCAGTCCGGGTTATGATGACCAAGGGCATTGTTAAGACCCTTGATTTCCTCGTCGATGATCCCATGTGGTCAATCAATGTGAAAAAGGCCATCATTACACATTTCCAATTGAGCTTTGATCGAGCCAACGAAAATAGACTGACCAAAGAAACCGTCTTGAAGCCAGATGAGACCGATGATCTGTATAGAGTTAGAGAAGTAAGGCATCAATTTATTATTAATTTTATCAACTTCTCATTTTAGTCAAGGTAGCAATATTTTAAACATGTTGTTTCTTGTTATTTGTTTAGGGTGGCATTGGTGGTGACTGTGAAACTGTTTACCAAATCAACCATAACCCATACTTCAAATACCCAACTGCTCATGTGTTGAATGTCACAAAGACTCGTCTTTATAAGAAATGCCTGCATCGACCAGTCAGCCACTACAGCACCCATTTGGGATACAAATGCTCGCAATGTGAAGGTGCCAGTTTTGTAAGTTGGAATTTTGTATTTAAATCTGATTTATTTTAAAACATATTTTGGAAGTGGGTCTAAAAGACGAGCATAGAGTACTTTGAACTTTGAAATTTCTGCATGTGTTCATAACTTTGAAGAATGTAAGAAAAGCGTTTGAGTTTTCTTCAATTAATTTCGATGTTTCGTTTCTGGATAGAATCCTCTCAAGTCTGTGAGTTTCACGGATTACCAAATTCGTGGAGATCGAAACATATATACCATTGAGAGGATTTACAACAATGGAAAATACATCTTTACTCCCTTCACCACCAGGGGTCAAACAATTATTTCTGGAGTAAAGTAAGCATGAAATTTGCGATTTTTTAATATGTTCTTAACGCAACGTTTTTTATGCGTTTATTAGAGAGCTTTGTTTTATAATTATTTTCTTCTCTCCTTGTTTAGCCAAACTCTTTTCCTTGTGGAAACCAAACACATCGAAACTCCAATTGTTTTCCCTGCAGACTTTGTAACTCACAAATCTTTGATTTACAACACAACCACCGAAACCCCAGTTGATATTGATTTGACAAAGCCAAATTCATACAACCACCCGTTGTCTTATGCCTTCAAACAACCAAAACAACAGGTGCGATTTTTCACCAATTATTGCTTTCTAAGGAATTCGAGAATTCAAGAAAATATATTGAAATATGAAAATGTTATTGTTTTAATTTTTAGATCGAGAAATTTTTGGTACGTTTGGCCCATGATCACGCTTTGACTGATGACTTTGAGAAAGAAAACCTGCCCGAATTTTTCTTGGGATTGGTGAAAGTAATGTCAACTCTGTCCTTTAACGACATCATGGAAGTGTACAAAACATACCTCAGCTTCGACTATGCCACTGCTACTCCTGAACAACAGAGAATGAAGTAAATTGAAGTTTCTAGAACATAATAGTTTTTTTCCTCAATTCTAGTTAAACTGGGCTAACAAATTATTTTTATTGTTTTTTTAGGATGGCTTTCTATGATGCCTTGGCAGTCACTGGTACAAATCCTTCTGTAAAATACATTCTTTACGTTCTGGAGAAGGATCTGCTTCCGGCTAAAGTCGCTGCTAACTATTTCATGCAAGTGCCATTCTACGTCAAATCTCCAAATGAGAAATTGGTTGAAGAATTCTTCGTAAGTCACTCAATGCCAATATTAGTAAAATACAGTTATGATTTAAAATCAATTTGTTTAATTACATTTGTACTTCTTTGGTACTTTTTGCAGAAATTCACGAAGACTATTGACAAAACGACAAAGCCTGAATTATACAAGACAATGTGGTTGTCTTTCGGTACCCTCGTTAAGCGTGGCTGTGAACCATCCAAAGAAGACGATACTGTTCCATACCTGCGTCGTTCCACCTGCATTGCCTACCTGGAGAAGGTGAATCACCTGGTTGATGAAGCCAAGGAAACTTGGGAGGAATTGCTCTTCATTAAAGTTATTGGCAACATGCACTTGAAAGAAAGCTTCAAGTTCTTGAAACATCATGTAACTGGCGAGAAACATTGTACTGAAGCCGTCCGAGTCCAGGCACTGTGGAGCTTGGCCAGTTGTGTGGAAGAGCTCAGGGAAGAGGTAAACATTAACTCAACATTTTAATCACAGTTAAGCCAAGCTGGTTGTATGCACAAAACTAATCTAATCCATGTCTTTCAGATGATCTCTTTGGTTGCTCCTCTTTACTTCAACTATTCTGAAAGCTTTGATGTTAGGGCATCGGCATTTGAAATTATGATGTATACCAACCCTTCATATTCATTCTGGCAATATGTTGGCGAGAAATTGGACAAGGAACCATGCAAACAAGTGGCCAGTTATGTGTACAGTACATTTGTTGCCATGGCTAACAGCACAAACCCATGCCATTACAAGATGTAAGCAAGGATTTTGTAATTTACTACTTTAGGCATTTGCATATTTCTCTATGTTAACTAACATTTACCAAATTTCAAAATTTGCAGTGCCAAGAATATGCGTTTGGTATTGGACACTATTCCACGCATGAAATTCGGATTCCACAAATCCCGAAAGGTGCTGTTGAATTACTTCAATGGTAGGTTATATTTGTATGAAAATAATTTTTAAAGGGTTGTTTTACGATTTCGAATCCCAGTACTAAGTGGAATATGTTTTTGTTTTTGTCAGACAAATACGCTTTTGGCGGTGAGACTTTAATGGCTTGGGGTGGATCCAACGAATCTGTGATTCCAGAGTCTTTCTACATTGAGCAGTCTGCCAATATTTTTGGACGCAATTTCGATTACTTTGCAGTGAGTTTTCAAATTGATATATAATTTCTTATTCCTAAATAACATTAATTGTATTAAACATTATTACTATCATTTACAATTTAATAGTTTGGAATTGAAACCAAAGGAATGAACAACATCTTCGCAAAGATTGCAAAAACTCTTGACCCAACAGATGAGAGCAAAACTCTTTTCAATATTTTCAAACGCAAGGCAAGAAGTGTAGACACCGTGAAAAAGGAATTGGATGAAATTAAGAACGCTGTATGTTGCATATTGTTTTACACCACGCGATTCAAACATAACGTTAAACCATAAATTAATCGGTGCGATATTAAAATCTGATTGAAATCTAGGTAAAAGTAACTCCCCGACGCCATCACGATATGGAAGGTCACTTGTCTTTAAGTGCCTTTAACCAAGAAATCAAATTTTTCTACTTTGATGAAACGAGCATCCCGAGTCTTAAAGACGGTAAATATAATACACAATTTTAATTAGTAAACGGCATAATCCAGAAATTAAAGTGAAATATTATTTTGGATTTTATAGACTACTTCACCATCCCCAAGGAATGGCCAAAAATGTTGAGCGAAGGCTACAAAGTCAACTTCCAGAAGACAAATTTGATTGCTTCAGTCTACTATGAATACCCCACAGACATTGGTTTCCCATTGAGCTTGAGCTTGCAAGTCCCAGCATACATTTCCGTTACTGGAGATTTGAAATTTAAGGTTGAACCCGGATTTTTCCCTGAAGATTATGGATACAAGAAGCCAACTAAACTCCAGTTGATAACAAACCTTGAAACAATGTAAGTATTTACATTAAGTTGGAGTATAATCAACGAGTAAACGGTTCTTAATTAGCAACATCTAATATTATTTATCATCTTTGTTTCTAAAGCCTTCATGTGAGGACCATTGCAAAGGTGGGAGTCAGGACACCAATTTTGAACAGCTATGGCTATGGATTGACCCACGACTTAGAAGTGAAATTCCCCCTGAAAATTGACACCTCATATGACTTGAAGGAAAAGAAATTCCATTTCGAATACACACCATCGAAACAACCCTATGAAATGATCCACACCGAATCCCATCCATTCACCTATGGTGATATAATCAACGATTACATTCCAGTTTCGAAGACCCCCAATTTGGTGCCTGTGGTGTACAACGAGCATCCTCATGAGGTAAGATGATGTTCCTTAATTTTTACCATTGTTAAATAACACAATTGAAAAATATCATTATGGCTTAATGAGTATGCATGGTTCATTAAAAACTATTTTGTTAATTTCAGTACGATTACAAATTCGGCCACACACATTTTGGTGCTGGACTTCACGTGGTACGCAAACAGGAATTTGACTGGGACAACTTTGGCTCATACTACAAATTCTTTAGCAGCTTCTTTACCAAAAAGAGCCCAACTTTCGACTACTCTAAATTCCATTATAACTTTTTGCAACGTGTGCTCACTGGATATTATTCCATGAGAGATTACTTCATCTACTATCCAACCTTGAAGCCATATGAATTCAAAGTATTCTTTGAACCAAGCAAGGAAAACCCAACTGATCACGTAAGAAATTTATAATAAATGTAGGGTTTATAAAACTTTTCATATTAATACTGTTTCTTATTGTTAATTATTTGTAATTGAATTAATCGTAGTACGAATTGACCGTCGATTTCCACAAGTATTACAAGACTTCCGAGGGACCTTATACATATGATGGCACCAAGGGACCAACCATTATCAAGCGTAAGCCGACTTTGTTTTTTATTTTATCTGAATTGTTCTTACTTTGACCACAGCAGCGAAATTTATTTGTTATTTTTGTTTTCAGTGGATCCCGCATACCGAAGTGTTTATTGGACACACGTTGATCTCCTTGCCCATGGAACTACTCTTAGGAAATACCACGTTGACTTTAACATTACTTATCCCACATTAGCAAATATGCCAAGGGAATTTTCTTTGAAGTATTATAGAACTCCAGTTCCCAACTATGACCCAAATCCATTCAAGGTAACTAGCACATCTTAATAATAGCCCTTGAAAATTGTGCTAATATTGACTTAGCAGGAATTGATTATGATAATATTTTTCTCATTTTAGCTTTGCTACAAAGGCAATTTTAAATTCCCCCAAACAACTAAATACTTCACCATCGATACCACCACGGACCTTAAGGCTGAAGGTGTTTTCACCCTTAACTTTGGAAAAGATTGCGAAACCGATAAGAAAATCACGATCACTTCCGTTGTCGAGAAAACTGATGAACAGAAATATTACGATACTAATCCAGCTAAATATTGCCCATACTACAAGAGATGTATGGAAGATCAAAAAGCTGGATACACCATGAGCCCCGCATGCTGGAAATACTTTTACAATTTCTACACCCTGAAGAAGTACACCTTTGATGTGGAATATCACAATGTAAGTGCAATTAAAGAATGGTTCAAAGAAAATTGACAAGCAATGGATGACAAAGAACCATTGTGCCCATAGTTCAAACATATAAACCTAATGAGAACATGTTGATTATTTAGCTTCCAGAGTCCTTCTTCACATATCTGACCCACGCCACTTATTGGTTCAAGTATGCAAACTTCATGAATATGGATGTCATCAAGAAGCCCACCACTGTTCCAGAAGGACATATTAAGATCTATGCAAACTTCTCATCTGATAAGCCCGCACGATTGGACATTAAGTTGGTGAAGCCTACTGAAAAAGTTATCTATACTGATTTATACTATCCCCGAATCTTGCCATTCTTCCAACACGCCAATCTACGCATTGCCCCCAGAGATCAGTGGTTGAAGAAAATCTTCTTATATGGAGCACACCGTAAGCAGTTTTTTTTAGTCTAACGTGCTGTTTTCAAGAAGTTGTCAATCGAAATAGCATGACATAACCTAAAATTGGTTTTCTTTTAGCTCTTTGCCGTCTTGAAGGAGATCATGTCTACACTTTTGATCATGTACACTACAAAGAACCATTGACCACTTGCTATCACATTGTAGCCAAGGATTGCTCAAAGAAGGAATCTTTCACTCTTTTGGCAAAGAAAGTGAAGCACGAGAAATACAACAAGGTAATATGCGAATTATTATTGCCGTCACACACATCCAATTATTGTTTTTGTTTTATTTGTACTTTACATAATTTTTTTTAAATTTACCAGGCAATGAAGCTGTTCGTAGTCGGCCACAAGATTGAAATCTTGCCCATCGGTGCCACACCCGAAACTGCCCCACTAGTATTGCGTGTGGATGATGTCAAGCAACCCCTTACTGCAGGAAGTCTGTTCATCATGCCTGATCCAGAATTCAAGGATCGACCACTTTTCAAGATTTTCAACCTTGGAGGAGATTACAAGATCGTGGTCCCATCCAAGAAGCTCCAGTTTGTTTTTGATGGAAAATTCCTTACAACTAAGGTAAGGTTCATCCATACACTCCATCACTGCATCCTTCATATTTAGGATAGTCTTGATTCATGATTATTTTATAATCTCTCAGCCTTCAAACTTCTATCGTGGTTACATGTGTGGTCTTTGCGGTGACTTCAACGGAGAAACCAAATACGACTTCGTAGCACCATCAAAATGTGTTTACACCGAAGAAGAGCAATTTGTTCACAGCTACATTGTCCCTGATGGAACCTGCACAGTTCCAACATTGAGCCACCAGGAAGGCTGCTACTACCCTTATTCTCATAAATGTAAGAAAACCATTTCTTTATAAATTTTATTGTCGTTTTGTATGGCCCAGAGGCACAATAGGTTTGTAATCTAAAACTATCTGGGAATGCTGCTATAAAAACACAACATTTGTTGAGGTACTGAAAAAAAAACACTATTGGCATGATTAATTTTTTGAGCTGACTTTAAAATATTCAAAATTGTATTGGTCAGTATACGTGATTAAATGAAACTACTAACATATTCATTCAAACAACAGTACCCTGGCATCCTTGTGTTACCCAAAGTTTTTTGATTCAAACCTAATTTTGTATTTTTGGGTACATATATTTAGACCCTGATTCGTGCACCATCCGGCGTAATAAGATGGTCAATGATGTTCCCATTGACCCCTCTAAGGCACCTGCTAATAACGTGTGTTTTTCCACTGTTGCCATCCCAGAATGTCTGGACAAATGTAAAGCAACCAGAATGGTGAAGAGCAGAATCGGATTTCACTGTTTGAACATCAGAGATCCAACTACCGCAGCTCTAACTAAGAACGTCAAAATAAGGGAATTGACCGAGTTGCTGTATAAGAGCAAGGATTATCAAGAAATAGTCGAATATCCGGAACGCTGCGTTTAAGATAATTCCAATTAATAGGAACATCATTCCACCATGAAATCTAATAACAAAATAGGAAAAACAGAGAATAATCAAAATGTTGTTGATTTACATTTCTAATAGTCTAAGCATTAAAATGTGTTCACATTTTTGTATGAATTTGTTATACCAACATATCAATTGGTTAATAAAGATATAGTTTCAAAGTAAATATATTTCTCATGATCAATTATTGTTACTTTTAAAGTAATTTTGACTAGTCTTGACATTTGCAACTTGAAATCAATCTTGAATTCAAAAGTCAATTCAGTACCCCTGAAAGCAGGCAATCACTAATAGCACAAGCGCCCATTGAGACCATACAGAGTGCGACATTAATTGTTATCGTCTAAAATAATTCAATCTTTACCAAATGTAAGCAATTCAACGTATTTTTTTGTTTCATAGTACGAACAGTCCTCAGATGTTCTATAAGTCAACATTAGCATTTCTGAAAACATAGTGTTATGAAAATTCACTAAATAAATAATAGTCTCAATGGGAAAATTTGGGTTAATGGCAGAGAGATGAAAACTTGTGCAGTCACATATAGTCCACAAAAATAAATTCTGCGAAAATACTACCAATGCTTTAAACATGTTGTGCTACTTCACTTGCTTTTTTTAAAATTTTAACCACATGTTCTTATGATAATATTAATCTGACTCAAAGAACCAATTCTAAAAAAAAACGAAATGAAAAAAATGTAGTTTAAACTGAACAACATTTTGTTGTTCAGCTTAAACTTGAGCTTAATTTCCTATGAGTAAGAGGTTATTATAATTAAAGTTGTCTTGCTTTTTTCAAGAGTGTGTTACAAGGGATTAGGCCTGTACAAAGGAAATCGTATTGCTTTGAACGACGATAGGGCAGGTATAGATCGATGGTGGGGCATTGGTACTGCGACCCCCACCACCCCCAGATAAATAATGCACTAATGTAATTTTAATGTAAATCGTAAACAGAAATTTCATGTAAACTGAATACTGAGCGAAAAGGCCGTAACAACTATTGATATAAGGGTTCGCATATCAACTGACTTCTATTGTTTAACCCATAACAATTAAACTTAATCAGCCCTTAAATTTTCATAAGACAAGAAGACTATTAAATTCTGAACGAAAATTTCCTAAAATTACTGCCATTAAACTCGGAAACACGATTTTTGCTATGCGGAACTATGGTTAATTATTTATTCAAATATTATAATTTGAATTTCAAATTCATAGTTAGTGGCCTAGTTTCTAAGATTTCTTACTAAAGAATTTAATTAAATGTTTAATGCAGAATGTATTGTCTGTCAGATTTTTTTTAAAAATTGCGAACGTCTACGTATCAATAACTATTAAAGAAATAAGAAAAGATATTTATGTTAAGAAACGCATTTCCATTTCTATGTTGTTCTATCGATCTTTGCTTATACACAATTAATACACGGTTTTAATGTCTAGGGAAATGCATTCCGGTTAATGTGATCACGGAAATTTCGGAACAAATTTGGCAAGAGTCAAATAAAATGAATAAATTGAAATTAATTTACTTCATGTATTAGTACCATTACGTTATTTATTCAAACCAGCTATAACAACCAGATTCGGACCACGAAACAGTAGACTGGAAAGGGAAGGGTTGTGTATGGGTTGAAGTACATTTTATGCAGAAGAAAAAATAAAACAATTAATTGTCTGCGTACATTTAAATTAGGCAATTAAACTTAGTTTTTTTCTTCATAAATGGTTATGGTTAGAGGTTTCAGCCGCATAGTAACTAGGACCATGTTACATGTTTTACGATGCGGCCCCATTATCCGGAATACACTAAATTAGTAAAAGTAAATATGTCAATGGATTCCTATACTACTAGATACGAAACATTTTTTTAAATTACTTTGTGTTTGTTACTGTTTTCTAATCAATAGAGTAAGACGGCAATGTTCAAATACCTTTAAAGATACACCCACAAATTATTTCTTACAAAAGCAGATGTTGCAATAAGCATTATTTATGCGAGTGTTGATATCATACTTAATGTGTTAAAACTCCTTCGCGATTTTTATTTTATACTCTACACTTCAATAAGGCTTCCTTTATTTACAAGCATATGTATATACATTGTGTACATAATGTATTATGCAAGTATTAAAGATGGCCGACTGAAGAGGTAGGAGGCATAAATGTAGAGCAGTCTGCTAACCTGAAGTTCGAACTTAACATTTACTACTGCTGTGCATTATTGGCTACTTAACAAGCTTTTTATAAACATGAAAACATGTTGTCCTCTTTTATAAGGCATTTTTCAACCTAGGTTGATCCTTATTCAGTAGCCACACCTAACCGTTGCTTCACTTTTCAGATGAACTACATTTTGCCCCGTAAACAAAATTGTTTTTCCTTCGGGTCGTGCAACAGTCTTTTTTTCCACTCTTACCATAATAATTACAATAACTTATCTAATGAAACGTCTATTTTCCCCTTGGCAAACTCGTTATGGCATGCGCTATATTTATATAAGAATCGGGTTTTTTTCCCTCTTTTTTATTGTAAAATCCAAAGCTTTATTTTCGTGGTCGTAATGAAGTCTGATATCATGTTGAGCCAGTTTAGTCAGTATGGAGTGCTCCCATTTTCTGAAATTTAGGGCAGAGTTTGAATTTAAATCGTTTCTTGGGCAAAGCATTTCCTGAATCGCATGCGAGGATATAACCCATTGATGGCACGTATAAATTTCAAATGCCGCATTCACTGAAATGATGTATTACTGAAATGAATGCAGTTATTTATAATGAAAAATTGGACTATGTCAATGTGTGACTAATTTTTTATTTTTGTGTAATAATTCGTGCTTTTGTGGTAGAAATGATAGTTGTAAACAGGGTCCTGTCATCCGAGGAATGCAAAAAGAATGGGTTTTTTTTTTCAAATAAAAATCAAGACATGAAGTTGGCGGATTAAGAATTGAGTGGTTATGTTAGGTAGCGGTTAAAATTCCACATTGGAGGAAGGAAAAATGTCATCCTTCATGTTGTCGTGATTCAAGACAGACTGGTTTAGGCCTAAATGATTTTATTGAAAGATATATTACATATTTTACACAATTTCAAGACATATACATTGTAATCGCGAATTTACACTCCAACATACAGTGATTGTCAGTTTCACTGTGCGTAGGCTGTCTTTTGGTATCCTGCTTGATTTTGGACTTCGGCCCGGAATCCGGCATCGTCAGCAACATAGTTGACCACACGAAGATCACCCGTGGGCTCAAGGACAGTGTATTGACCAGTGACAGTGTTGCCGTATTTGTTCTCTTCACGAGTTTGGTGGTTATAGGTTGGGTCATCTTTTACTGAATACGAAAATTTGTAGTCTCGGTCCTGTATTGTGAGTAACCAAAGAAATAAAACAACGAGTAAGTATAAAAAGGTACACTTGAAAAATGCTTATTCTGCTTTTCTGAGTATTAGCGTACTTAATAATTTATTCTCACACTAATTATATATTGTTCGAAACCTAAATTTCATTTCTAAATGTCTCTACTAAAACTTTGATAATATTTACAACACTGATATTGGCATTGACAAAGTCTACATTTGAGAATTTGTATTTAGCAATCGCTTTTAGACCAGATATTGCAAAAACTAATTATAATTAATTTGTTTAATTAAGTTCTGTGTCAAAATATTCCCACGGAAAACATGCAAATATAACTTTTATGATATACTAAAATTTTAATGCAGGTGTGGATTAAATGGGACAAGTTCAGGACAATTTTTTGTCAAGCTTTGCAACTTGAAAAATTGTAGGCAAATTTTGTCAAAATTTGTTTGGCATTTGGCTCTACCCAACATACAGTAATCCGAATTATTATAACATAAAATTTAAAATTCTATTTGTAATTCTCATACATATTTGCACATAATTTTATTTTGCTATAAAATAATTTAAAATTAAATTTTTAACTATGTGATTTTCTAAATATGTGTAACTTGCCTCGTAATGTTCCACTGGTGGATGTCCATATTGTCCTGCAGGATATGCACTCACTGCCATTCCCATGAGAACCACACAAAGGATGATACTGGACATCTAAGATGATAAAAGTATCCGATTGAAACTTAGGCTGAAATAAAGCACTCAAAAGCCAAGTTGGCATAACAAACTTGGTATCTACCTTGGTGAAATTCATTTCTGAGGTATTTTGCGAAGCTTCTGGGCGAATGTGCTGTATCTGCTCGAGAAGATGATCGCCGAATGACATATCCTTAGCTCGAGATCATCCCTTTATATACTATTTATGTGCTTGTAGTTTGGCATTAGCATCATAAATTGGGTCAGAATGAACACCATGCTGATCCGAGTGCTATAGCACCATCTGAAAATGTCAATGTTCTGGAATGTATTCGCATAGAGCGTATTGCATACATATATTTAGCAAGAAAATATAAGGATTTCAAGCAGGGTCAATGGTTTCCGCATAGAGGTTTTTGGAGAATCTATCTTTTAGGCATGAAATTTTCATTTAATTCTAATTTCCTTTGTGTGGATTTATGTAGCGCACCAACTGGAAGTCTGCATTATCACGGAAATAGTCTTCCAAATGTATAATTTATGAATTATTGATGAAAATACGTTTACTGTTGGTTTACAGATATGGTTTTATGGCTATATGCATTGTAAAAAGTATTTTAATTAGTGAAAGCATTGGTAATCGTTTATTAAAACCTTTCTTTCTTCATTGGTAACTTTTATAAAAATTATCACTTTCCTAAAGCAAGTTAATTTTGTATTAACTTCAGTTTGCTTTTGAAAATATTTTGTCATAATTGCTTTCAACAAAACGTTTAAAATTGCTAATTAAATTTCACAATGCATAGAGCATCCTTCTATATAGAGCCAGTTGATTGTCAAGACAATTTTGATGATGCCACATTGATGGTTTAGAAAATCGTTCGTATACCTTTGCAAGGTCGTTGGAGTTCATTTTCAAAACTTTGAATTTTTTGCTTACAAAATAAATCTGACCAATGAAGGAAATGTTTTTTCATCAGTCTATTAGCTCACGACATTTTGATGTTTACTGCCATTCCATTGTCTTATCTTAGCAATGTTAACTTACAAGTTAAACTGGAAATCTCACTAAGTTGTTATATGGGCCACTAACAATGCGTAATTGCGTACAATTCCGTGATTTAAACATTTTGTATACAACATGTAAAACAAACTATCAGGGACTTGGTGACAAAATTTTCTTTGCTTGTAGATATTTTAAATCGAAATTTAGAGAAACAAAAAACTAGGTGAAAGTTTAGAAAAATTGTAAAACGAAATGTTATTTTAAATTATTTTGAAAAATTGATGGAAATGAGGGAATTGGTGATACAGGTAATTGGTTTTGTACAGTAAATTGAAAACATTAATTGCTAAATAAATTCTTGAAAATAAATTGATTTTATATTGTGTATTGATCACATAAGTAAAAAACACAGAACACAGAAACAAGTATACAGACATGTTCCTAGACAGTAATTTTTTAAAAAATCTTCTGAATTTACTTTAGAAGAAATATATGAGTTTACCTTGTCTGGCCATAGCGGAAAATACAAACATAATGTTTAATCAACGAGTTCAATTAGTTTGGAAGTAAAAAGAAGGTTTTTTTCCTTGCTGATTAATTATAGCTATAAATGTCTTGTTTAGTAGACTTGGAAGCAAAAAGTCGGACTAATTAGAAATCTTGTTTAATTATTTTTCCCTACAATAATTGTAATAAGCAATTCTTAACGAAGTTTCCTTGAGAATTAGTCAGATGTAATTATCAGTAGTATGCTGCAATCCATTGCCAAAGGGAGTCAGTAGATTTCCTGTACAATTATTGACAATTGTCGCCCTTAGGGAGTGATTTAATACCATTTTAATGTTGACGGAAAACATGTTAGTGTGGCTAGTAAACGATAACAGCTGGGAATTTCAAATCGGAAATGATTTCTTTTTCAATAAAACTTTATACAATGTTGCTTTTTTTGGTTACAAAATACATGTCCCAGTAATTCTGAGTGATATTTTTGGTAACCATTCGTTTTTTATTACGCAATTAGTGAATATGGTTACCTGTTAAAGCGACAAAATAATGGAAACAGTTGTTACTGTATACCTACATATTTTTTTATTGATATGGTTTTGTCCAACTGTTGTCTTCACAGTAATCTCAACATTTCTTAAGATGGATTAGTGTAATAATTGTGAAGTACATCGTTATTCATTTTTTTTATTCTACACTCACTAGTTTATTCATTCAGTAAACATTTTACTGAAGTTTTGTCACAATCATATATCCGTAAATGTCTTAGTAGTTCCTTTATTTTGTCCACCCCAAGCATCTACACTATCTTTTACGTGCTGGTGCGAGTCAAGCTTCAAATTTCAAAATTTGACGTACAAATTACAATGCTATCCATGTCATAATTAGCGAAGTATGACCATTAATAAAATTTAATACAACAAAAAATAAGTAGTTATCAATATTGTTTTTAAATGTGGTTTGATCAAGTGGCTGATATGACAATAATGACCATATTAGTGTGACGTGAACATTATGTGCAGCACGCCCTGAATTAAAAAACATTCAAACTTTATGGTCTTTATCATGTGATAAATATATACAAACCTGACTGTAGATTTCGGGATTTACGATCTAATTTAAAAATCAATGCTGGCCTGAATTTGATTGAATTTATACAAGACTACTTTTTTATTCGAACTGGAAGTCACTAACCGTATAAAACATGAAAATCAAGTGTCGCTTATTTGAATATTGGTATTCATGAGATAAATAGGAAGTTGTTAGCACTTTTATAAGGTAGCACTTTCACCATTTATTCTTAGATGTCCAATGGTAACTCCCTGTAGACTTGAAAATTCTTTTATGAAAGTGTTTAATTGCAGGTCTATGTATTTGGCGGTTTTAGTCATGATTTAGATCTAAATAACTTCGGGCTATAAGGTGGGGAAATGGTGAAAGTAAAGTAGGTCTGCAAGGCACGAAACAAAGACGTGTTATTCTATACACCAGATGAGATATTAAGCATATTTAGATCAAGCCGCTTCCTACCTGCCTTTATCTTTGTCGTATATGCAAATTAAGAAATTATGAATGCATTGTATAATCAAATGGCCATTGTCGTGAGAAAAAAATAGCGTACACGTCATGTTTTCTATACAAAAGTATACAATTTATTATAAAAAAAGTATCTTAATAAATTAGTTTCATATACAGAGGGAAATAATGCAATGAAGTAACATAATCAATGAATGAAAAATGTTGGTGTAAATATAATAAGCATGCACGCTGTCATTGTGATATTTGGAAATGAAATGATAAACTCTTGTTCTGGATGGGAAAATAAACTTTGATGAATACATGAACATGATTGCCACCTAAACAAACTTGGAAACTAGATAACAAATTTGGTATCTATATTGAATAAAGAAGAATCCAGGTGTTGAAATTTGGCGCCAGAAATTAGTTGTGGCAAAATTTTAAGAATGGTGAGTTGGAAAGTTTGCAAAAAAAACATATGAAAGTAAGGTGCATGGATTTGAAAGAAACAATGGCAACCTTTTATGAAATATGCATAGATTTAAATTAGTATCCCCTTCCATGTGCTGCGGGCTTTGGAACGTAAGCAGGTCCGTAATTTGCCTGATTTTGCACATCTGCTCTGAATCCGTAATCATCGGCAATGTAGTTGACTACCCTCAATTCACCGGTTGGTTCCAGTACTGTGTATTGTCCAGTAACAGTGTTGCCATTCTTCTCTTCATTTCTGCTTTGGTAGTTGTAAGATGGGTCATCTTTTACGCTGTAGTAAACTTTGTAGTTCCTTTCCTATAATAGAGGAACAAGTACGTGTAAGTATTGTTAAATGTGCCACTTGTAAATTTAGTAAATCAGCATTTAAACATCAAATATACGAGTCATACAAATAATCTTTAAGTAAAATTAAGTTTTGCAAAATGAAACAGCGAAATACTATCGCATGTTATTGTTATCTTGAGTTCATTAATAAAATAATTAAAATAAATTCCGAACATCGCAATTTTCTCAAATTTTTTACTAAAATTTAGAAAAAGAAAACTATTATAACGCAACGACAGGGCAAGCACCATAAAAGATTACAAAACTATGGAAATGTACACTGTAACATTGCAGGAAGTTAAATAATACAATTGCATATAGTTCTATTTAATAAACAAACCAACAGATAAAAAGTCTAAAAGTTTGGACAAAATCTTGAGATTAAAGAACAGGAAATAATATTGTAGTGATAGTTAAAATTGTATGAATGGCATTAGTGTAGTCCAAATATGCGTTATAATTTGTTGGAAAAGATTTACTCAAATATTCCACCTAATATTAAAACCTCTACAGGTGTGTTTCATACCTCATATGGTTCTTCTTGGATGGCATATTGTGGCCCTCTAACTGGGGCTCCATATTGCTGTGCCGGATAAGCCATAACATATGTAATAGCGATTGCTAAAACAGCGATCTAGATTTAGATGGAAAATGAAATCTTAGAATTCAAACTAAAATATAGGGGAATTTCAAATTTAAGCACCACAAAAAATATCTCACCTTAAGCAAAACCATTTTGAAGTTATAGGAGCTTGGAGCAAATGTAAGACGATATTTGGAAAGCTTGTTGACTGAAATGTTGTCTAGAAGCAAGATTTTCGTCTTTTTATACTTTCTCTGCTCGCATACGCCTATCCATGTATTTTCCATTGTGTGTTATTTTTTAAAATTTAATATCGGAGTAGCCAATGAGAATCAATGGCGCGTTTTGGGAGGTTATTTTCACTCTCCATCTCTTTTTTTGCCATCTTCGCATATCGAAAGGAGACAACTCTTTCGAATAAGCCAATAACAGGATCCTGCCTTTAGCTAATCAGAAAAAGAAAGAAGAAATAAAAAAAATCCACGATACATGCTGTTAAATGTGATATTCACGTTGGAAACTAGTGCAAATGTTATGAAATTCTAGGCCACTTTTAGTTGAGCACGTAGGATACACACGTACAACGTGCGCATTCCAGATAAATCTAGCCTGGTGAAAGTTACTCCCTCCAGCTGTACAGGTTCAAGTGAAAAAGGTGGGTCCATGAATGGTGTCAGTGCATGGCCTCTAGGTGTACCGCTGCATATAACAATATTACATCAAAGTTGCTGCACATGGATATACCTTGGCATAACCCTATGACCAATTTAATATACTAATCTTTCGCCACGGTGCTCATGTGTTTCTTAAAAAAATCAGGAATTGTCTATAGTGACTTCAAAATGAACTAACTGCTCGGAAGAATTCCAAGACTATACGTGACATGTGTCTGTTTTTAAATGGTTCGTTTTATGTAAATACATATTTGTGATTTAATTAAGTAGTTGAGGTCTGTCCGTCATGTGAACGTAAAAAACTTGATGAATTTTAATTTTCATGTTAAAGTTAATCGGGTTAACGATTGTTTATCTTAACGATAATCTGATACCATTGTTTAAGATTCATGTTTCCATCAATTAGATAGCCTTATATGAGTATTTGGCACATGCATAAGTTTGCAGATTATGTTCATTTCATGGCCATTCGCAGTATAGGATTTTCTAACATCGAAGCATTTTCGTGAAATGTACGTGGTAGTATTGTTTTTAAATATTTCTTAAATGTTTAATTTAACAGTGGTGCAACTCGTTATTAACGTAGGAACAATTTCCTGAAAATGGGTACCCTGAAATGTTTTTACTGACTTTAAGGTAATCGGTTGATTTGAATTGAATTGAAAATATGACTTGAATAGCTTAATTTATTTATTTTTTAAACAGAAATTGCAGAATTGGAAAATATTTCGAAAAGAAGCTTTTCCTCTACAAAACATTTAAAGGATGTTTTCCGATATTGTCTCGACTCCAATTAATATCAATATTTTGTTTCTTTGTTCAAGGGTTCTTTTCCAGTAATGTTTTATGAATATCAACTATAGCATAGATGGGCTTCCTATAATATCCTTATCTGTAAGATAACTAAATAGGAACCTTTTTTACGAACAAGTTTGTAAACGATCAGGCAACTTTTTTATTTTATGCTTGAGGGCCTCTAATGTGTATTTTTTATACGTATAAAATATGTATAAATAAAAAAAGGAAAGGAAAGAAAGAACGATATTAATTAATAAAGATATAACGAATGCGCACAATATAGCAAAGAATGATAAATTGAAATTGTTATGAGAGCGCACGTCACAATAATTATGTTCAAGTTATAAAACAATCTAATATGTTATACGTGTTCATTTTTCTAATTATTATGAGAATGCTTTATTTTATGCGTACTTTAAAAAATGTTTATAGAAAATGTCCGTTAATTTGCACACTCTGCCAGCAGGTGGCAGCACGAGAATTCAAATTAACGGACATTTTTCAAACTTGTTTATTAATTTTAAAAAAATCTACCATTTCAATGTGAAAAATGACATCATCATACGCTTGCTGATTTATCAAGCTATTTTAAAAATATATATATTTTTATTTAATCGAATCTAAGTCCAAAAAAAGTTAATAATTAAGAATTTAAATTAATTCAACGAATTAATAGCCACGTAAATTCAAGCTTTTTTATCTCAAGATAGAAAACATGATGTATAAAACGATAGAATTGTATTGCTAAGAGAATTTCTGGCCGAATAAATGCACATATGTTTTTAAATTAAAACAGTTAAGGAATATTTTCGATCGCATATTTCTAAAAATGTATGTCAAACATTGGTAATTTTATATTTATTGGATTTTTTAAATTATAAAACACCTAGAAGAAATATTTTTTCTCAACATATAATATTTGTTGGTGCGCTAAACCTATACATTGCATCTGAATTAGAATTTTCCCTACGATTTCCCACGATTCTATTGGAAATGATTTACGAAATTATTTGTTTCACTGCAGATAAAAGTATTTTAAAAAGTATATAAGTTATATATTACATATTTTCTACAAGAGGACAATGCGTGACTACTGACTAGGCCTTTCTATATGTTTTGTGTTAAAAATGTGAAGGAAAGACCGGATATAACAAGCCTTATAATACTAATCATATGTTATTTTTAATATTGGTTGATTTTCAAAATTATTTTTAAATTAACCGGAAAACACTTTTGCTTTATTGTTTTTTAGCGTTGCATCATGGGAGTTTTTAAACACGCCATTCGAAGTCGCTTGTTTGTTTCCATGGCAACCAAGATGGCCACGACCACATCCAACATTACATAGTATAAAAGATTAATCATAATTAAATCTAATATATCAAGATTTATAGTTTAAATGAATCTAGATCTTAATCCGGTAATATTTGATTTTTTTCTTCACTCACCACAATAGATATTGAACATGAATCGTACATATTTCATGGTAGAACTTTTATCGAGCTACAGTTGCAGTGCTGTCAACTAGCGTGACATGACAAAAGATCATCGTTGGAGAAAGGATTCATTTTATTTATACTCAATAGGGACACTATAAATGAGCTTTTTTATAACATTAGTAAGATTTAATTGTTTGAATAAACTGTTAAAAAAGTTTTCCACTATTTTTTTCATTTTCGTACTCTCTAGTCATAGCAGTCACACCAATCGAGAATGTGTTACGTCATTTTGTAAATGGCGGCCGCGTAAGGGCATTTCGTTTGTGGCTATAATAACATTTACTTCGTTGGAGTTTCTCACATTGCTTCGTTTTATCTAAAGAAGTTTGATACCGACGTTATTAGTAGACAAGAATGATGATTGTAACGCTTAAAACACTGCAGCAGCAAACGTTTAAGATAGAAATAGAAGGAACTCAATTGGTAAATATTAGTGTTTGCATGACTTTGAATTGTCTTCTAACTAAGGCCGGAGTTGGGTCATTGACAAATTTCTCTCGAAAGTATTGAAATAGATCATTGCGCAATTTGTTATTTCATCCGTAAACAGAATGTGTATTTGACTCTGGCAACTTAAAATTAACTTGGACCCACTTTTTATCACGAACTCAACCGCTACTAAGCCACATTATAAAACTTGGGAGTTTGTTTGACCCTAAACTTGACCTTAACTGACCACATTTTGTCGTTCGTATTGCAGGTCAAGGCTTTAAAACAAAAAATTGAAGCCGAAAAAGGAAAAGATTATCCAGCTGCTTGCCAAAAGTTGATTTACAATGGTAAGCTGCAACTCGTTTCTGACAAGGTTTGACGTGTAGTGTTTTTAGACCAAACAAATTATGTTTTAGGAGACCAGGGTTCGATTCCCGATTGGGTTTGTCTATCCTGACTTGTTTTTCTCAATTTTCCAAATTTGTTTCCACGCAAATGCCTAGGTAGTTCCTCTCAACCAACCAACCAAAAACGCTGACGCAATCGTAGAGAACATTCGCTCAATTATCGAAATAAGCTGCTGTTAATTTGTTTTTTCATAAACCAGGATACGTTCAGAGCAACAGTGCTAAACAAAATGCTTTCTGGTTTGAAAGACGTGTCAACTTCAGTAAACCAAAACCAGGTTTTCTTTCATGCACAAGAATAAACTTAGGGATTCCTATTATTAATCTTAAAAAATAAATGCTGTTTTCTTAAGGTGGGTATCCACCAAAAGAAACTTACCACACAAAAAACATACACAACAAACATACACTTACAAACATTGATGTGTCCAGAAGTGTTTGCGAACAATGTGGGGAAAACCGATGTTTTTCCCCCACAGTTTGATGTTTTTTGATGTGTCGTAGCGATCGCTCGAAAAGCGGTCCGGATCAAAGGAATTTACCACACATGAAAAAAAACCATAAACATCAAACATACACAAAAAACACTAAAACAATGTTTTCAACATGTTTTTCCAAACATGTGAGGCAAAATCCTTTGATCCGGACCGCCTCTCGAGTGATCGCTACGACACATCAAAAAACATCAGAATGTGGGGGAAAAACAACGGTTTTCCCCACATTGTTCGCAAACACTTCTGGACACATCAATGTTTGTAAGTGTATGTTTGTTGTGTATGTTGTTTGTGTGGTAAGTTTCTTTTGGTGGATACCAACCATAATAATTGTCATTCAGCCGACCAAAATGTTATTTATGAATGTTCCATCATTGTTAGTTTAGTTATTATATATTATCGGGAATGTGAAATGACAAGAAATGCTTTCTGTCAGTGCGACTAACGTTTGTGGACATGGTCTTAATCGAAGCAATTCCCGTCCCTCCAATCGTTGTTTGTTAATCTGATAGATTGTTAACTGATTTCTTTTCTTCTAGGAAAAATTCTTAATGATGATAGTCCGGTGAATGAGTACATTACAGATGATAAAAAATTTGTGGTTATTATGGTGACAAAGGTATGATAAAACAAAGTATAATTTTTCTTTTGTAGCTATGCCTTAAGTTCCATGCATTAGAAATTTCTGTGTTGTAAAAATAAGAACTTTTGCATAGTGCTGGTTTGCATGGTCTTTGCCTATCTGGTATTAATATTTCCCTTGTTTTTTCCGCATAAATTTCGAAAAATACGTTCACTTCTAATAAATTTTTGTTCATTCTTCGTATTAGCCTAAGCCAAGTAACTCTGGGGATAGTATAGCAGCTCAGCAGTCTGCCACCGAGTCCAGTAATGTAACAGCAACTTCTGACTCTGCCTCTGCCGCTGCAGCTGCACCATCTACAGAAACTAAGTCAACTGAGGATGAATCCAAAGAAGTAGCCATGGAGGAGAAAAGTGAACAAACCACAGCTGCCTCTCCTTCAGAGATTGCTGTCCCACCTTCTGTACCTAGGTGTGTACTTAGTTATTTTATATTCTTATGTGCGAAATCCAAAAACTATCACAGTACAAAATGATGTCTGTCCTTCATGAAAACGCTATATTGCATCTAACTGTGTCCATATTTTTAGCGCATTACATGATTCTGATGCAGCAGCATTAGTTTCCAGTCTCCAGGAAGCCGAATCAGCATTGCTAATGGGTGATGAATATCAGACGATGTTGCAGAACATTATGGATCTTGGTTATGAAAGGGAGCAAGTAGAACGGGCTCTGCGAGCAAGTTTCAACAATCCTGACAGAGCTGTTGAATATCTCTTGATGGTAAATATATTCTTGTGTTATATTATTTGGATTCTACTAGGCCATCGTAAATGTGATGGCTCATGAAAGATTTCTGTTAAAAGGTTTCAGTGTTAAAGTTGGTTATTGAAATATCATTTGGTCATTTTGTTCATTTTTTTTATAGGGAATTCCACCTTCACTAATGGATGATCCTCCTCCAGCTGCCCCAACTCCAGTTGCTAGCAATCCGCTCAGCAGCAGTCCTAGTAATACCACAACAAATACTTCCACTACATCTGGTTCTAGTGCAGGTAAGGACGTTAGGTTGTTGTTTATTTAAGTACGGGCTAGTGGTGCTTTCATTTGAAATACTAAATCTGTTCGTTGTTATACTTTACAGAAGATCCCTTAGCTTTCCTTCGCACTCAGCCCCAATTTCAACAAATGAGGCAAGTTATTCAGCAAAACCCTCAACTTCTAAACGCAGTTCTTCAACAAATTGGTCAGAGCAATCCCCAGTTGCTTCAGCTTATCAGTCAAAATCAAGAAGCCTTTGTTCGTATGCTAAATGAACCTGGTGCCGGTAAGTTACATGAATTGCTAGTTATGGAAATTTCAAATAGTAGGGGTTCCCAAATTTGGATCCAATAAAAGTACAAGAATAGCAGTTTCTGTACCGATAGCTAAATTTGAGAAGAAAAAAATATGAAGTGTTGATGACGATGTGGTTTTTAGGTGGTGGCAGCAGTACTGCTAGCAGTGTGAGTGCTGCGGGCCCAACAGTCCCAAGCACTGGCACTGGCACTGGAACTGGCACTGGCAGTGAAAGCGGAGGAGTACAAGCTCCCAGCCAAGGAGCAGTGGCTACCGGTGGTCAATCACTGGGAAGCTTTATTCAAGTAACTCCTCAAGACAAAGAAGCCATTGAGAGGGTAGGGTTACCAGTTTTTATTATTTTAATTAATGAAAAGAAATGATTTGCTGGAAATTCAATAAATTATTATTATGTATCGTTAAATCACCATGTTCGTGACGAGTTATAATGCTAACTGTAATTTGTTTTGAATTGTTGCAAACAAGTGCTTTCCAGTAAAACTTGTTTTTATTTATTTCTAGCTGAAAGCACTTGGATTTCCCGAGCATATGGTCATTCAAGCCTATTTTGCGTGTGAAAAAAATGAAAACTTGGCGGCCAATTTCTTGCTTTCTCAGAATTTTGATGACTAATCCCGATGCAATCTTTGATTTTAAAGAAAAGGATGCTTTGTTGAAAATCAATTTCGTTTCTTGCTAATTATTGGATTATCTTTTTATTATTTGGAACTTCAATGCTCTTATCCATTTCACCTTCTCAATCAAGCCCATGGCTACATTAGACGAAAACACAGATACAGTTTGACCCACGAGCATTTATTTTTGTAATATATTAAAATCGAAAAAAAAAATGTCCTATATTAAAATGTATGCCATTTTAGAAGCATGATATAGAATTGATTGACAACTGATGACTGCATGGTTGATTAACTAATTATACAATCAAATTATCCAAGTTGGTGCTCTTTAGCAGTGATATATGATGCATTTGGTAACTAATGAGTTAATCGACCATGCAAATTTACCATGTCAACTTGTCTTTTAAAGGACCTTTAAAAAAATTCAATATATAAAATAAATACCATAGCTTCCTTTTAAATTCAAAATTCAAATACTTTCTTCTTCTTTCTACTATTTCTGTTGCTGTTAGTGCTTTTTAAGACCAGCAAATGACCCTGCTGTGTGATGGCTTACAAAGAATTAAATTGTTTTCACAACTAATAAAGAAATCGTCCTTATAAATCTTTGTTACCAGTTTAATAACACCAGTTCTTCTATAAACTATGCCATGCATGACAACAATTTTGCATATTTAAGTGGTTTAAGACAGAAGATTACAAATAACCTGCTTTCAAGTACTTGTGCAGTTTTTAACATTTATGTAATTATGCAAAAATAGCATAAAGAACATTTCATTTCATTAAATCATTTATTCCATTCATCACTACTTTATAAATAAAAACTTATTAGGATTCTCCAAATTTAATGCCACTGTCACTTTGCATTTGAACTTGTGCTTCTAAAACTAAATTTTTGTATTTCTTGGCTAATTCCTTGTTTTCACCCACACCTTCACCTTTATCATACATCATACTTAAATTTGCACAGGCGTTAAGGTGACCCAAGGCACATCCCTTATCTGTATAATGAAAAGCCTTTTTCATGTCTTTCTGAACGAATTCATTACCTGCAAACAAACAACAGATATTTATTCTTGGTAATTTAATTTATCGACCAGAACATGCTCGGAGAAGAATTGGGGCACGTCTCGTTAAACGTGCAAATGTCACCTTTTAAATAAATTCCACTGGCATGAAAACAGCTTTCCGGAGTTTCCATAGTACAACCTTTATCGAGATAACTTAATCCTTGCAAGTAATCTTTTTTTCTCGGATTACGTTTTGAATCTGTTAATATCAGACCAGAGAAAAGACAAGCTTGCCCGTAGTTGTGCTTGCATCCTTTTACAAAATACTGAAATGCTTTTTCGTCATCCTTTTTCACTCCTATTTGAATACATTAAATAATGTAATTAGAAACTAGTGTCCTGGGACATTTGTATTGCTACGAAATGGCAGGGCTAAGAATCAGGAAGGAATTTGTTAAACCTTTTCCTAAGTAATTGTAAGAGGCATATTTGTAGCAGCTTTTTCCATGAAGATGATCATCACAGTTTAGATGGTAAACTCTAGCAGCTCTCGTATAATCACTCTTGATGGCCTCTAAATAATCTCCTAGTAATTGACAACCTATAATAAAATAGTACGTCTATAGCATTTAGCCACCGTAAGTGCAACTAATATCCTTGTTATGATTATAAAATTAGTCCATAATTATTACCATCAGGACGTTTTTCATGATAACACGAAAAACGATATTCAGTCCCTAGGTTTTCAATATATTCTTTCACATCATCTGCACTCGTTAAATCGTATGCCATTCTCGCGTTTAAAATATACAAATAGTGTGTCTAGTACATACAATAACCTATACATGAAACGTAAAATTGTAAATCTTATTATTCACGTTTTGTATAATTTTGAAAAACTACAGTTCTGGCCTGCAGAATTTGTATTTTACCCAGATGCACGTGTTCTGCTAAAATCTAATTTTCAACGGCGCTCCTGCTATTTTCTTTGTCTACTCTGTCTGCTCAATTTTCCATGTGTTTGCTAGATTTTAGTCACGAAGATGTCTTTATTGGAACAATTAGCTCAAATTGCGAACCCTACTCCAGTTTTCAAGGATCCTGAAGATGATATAGATGGAGGTAAAGTGAAAATTTGAATACTTTATTTATTCTACACCATTAATAATTCATTCATACGCCGGCATGTGGAATGTTAGGGCTCTTAACAGCCATGTGGCAATGTATTCGGCATCCTAAGATTGTCATGGAAATTTTAATTAAATAGGAATAATTTTATGTTGAAAGAAATATTAGAAGTTCTGGCATAGTTCCATTATTGGGTATATGGGCTTCTACAATGAATACTGAATAATTAAAACTATCAGATTTGTATCTAGGCTTGCCTAAGTATTTTTAACCTAACTTAATTACACAAATTGCTGTTAAGGGTCATTGTTACTCAATTTTAATATTGCGAATATTTTCTTTTAGAAACTTCTGCCAAGCTTGTCGATTTTAATGAAGAAAATGAGTTGGGAGATAGTGTTTTGGTTCAGCCAAAAAGTGCTCTACGCCTCCGAAATGCGATTTCACTAGCTGATGTTGATTCTCGTTATTCTGGGAAGAAAACGTCAAGACGCCAATTACAGAAGGTTGCTTTGGGTGGCAGCTATAGGAAAGCCAGCATTGGTAATTTTGTTTACTAATTGTTACAATCGCTGTTGATTGATGTCCGAAAAAAAATAACTATCTTTAAATGCTAAACTGTGAGCGTGTCGTGCCTTATCGGCACTTCTCAATTCTTTCTAAATTTAAGATTATTATAATATAAATTACTAATTTGGATATTTTCTTCATAATGGCTACCTAATTACACGATCTAGAAACAAACTTTAATTAGCTTATATGTATTCATTCGGTTGATCCATTTCGGAACCCCCTCGTTTGAAACCTAATGTATGACATGAATCCATAACTTGCTTTTTAAAGTGTAGTAATCTTGCCAAGGTAGATACTTTTAAATGCAGCTCGGACAAATTACAGCTTACTGCAATTATTTTGAACTGGCATGCAATTCATCATTTTTTTCATTTTGAACATGTTATCAATGTTTATAGCAGAAGGTACAACAGAGAAACGTGGCACTGAATCTGACAGTGGAGACAGTAATGCGAGCAACCTTGAATTGGATGATGAAGACGGTGAGGAGGAGGATGATGATGAAGCAGAAGAAGAAGAAGATGATGGTGATGATGATGAGGATGATGAGCACGCATTAAAGGAATTCAAAGCGCAACTAAAAAAATCAGTTCTAAAAACTGGGTAATTAATATTGCTGTATTTGTCTGTTAAATTTAAACGAACTTTGAAGCAGTAGTTTTCAAATCTACGTTTGTACGCCTGCAACCTATCTTCATAGGCTGCATTTCTAACCTTCACCCCTCCTGCCTCCTCTATGAGATTTTACTGTCCATTTTAAGAAATCTTTGCATAAGTAAAATATTTTGTATTTTTGTTTTATTAGAATGGATGCAGAAGGAAATAGTGAGGATGATGAGGATGACGATGAAGATGACGATGAAGATGAAGGGGATGATGATAATGAAGTGGACAGTGACGAGGAGGACAATGATGAAGTGGTTGAGGATGTTGAGGATGAGGATGAAGAAGAGGATGAGGATGAGGATGAAGAAGAAGACGTGGATGAAAGCGAAGAAGAAAAAATGTCACGAAATTTGTCGGTAATTAAGAAACACATGGAAAATAATGAGGATGAGGACAGTGGTATGGATATCGACAATGAAGATTCAAGGCAACAGCAAGGCGATGGTAAATCAAAGAATGTTGAAATAATGTTATATTTTGGAATATCATATATACCTTATCTAGAAGTATAGCGCATTTTAAGAATTACAAATAATCTTCAATGAATGAGATTTTTGCACTAAAGTTCTTATAAAGCTTTACAATGCCTTTATGTACTTGTATTTTAATTATCACATTTAATAATGAATTGGGTTTTTTTTTTCTAGCGCTTGATTTAAGTACCGTACAAACCTTTTCCAAGATGCACTTGAATGAAGATGCCGAAAAGGGAAAAGCAGTAAAATTGCAGTTACGGTTATGGGATGCACTTTTGGAATGTCGGATTAAACTGCAAAAAGTGCTGTTAAATGCCAACCAAATACCACAGCATGATATTTGGCCAGTGTTTAGTGAACAAGGTGGACAGAGTTATGAGGATGAAGCTCAAAGTAGTCAGCAGAGCATCAAAGCACTGTTAGACGTTTTTGTCGAATTGCAATCTTTATTGCTTTCAAAAAATGCGGAATTCAAGAAAACTTTAAAAATAGGAAAAGTAAAAAAATCTACGGAAGAAAGGTAGTGATTCCATCGTTTTACACTGTTTTTAATCCTATAAACCAGTGTTTTTCAACCAATGTGCTGTGGGAATTTGTAAATATGCCGAGATTTATATATATATATATATTGTGTGTACTAATTGTAAATGGAAACTTGATATTTCCTCATTTTTGTAAGAAAAAGAAGAACAAAAGTGGTGTTATGAAAATCGTATGGTGGGCTGCGACAATTTCAGTCCCTTATTCAGTGTTCTGCGAAAATTTTAATGCTATTTTGTGTGCTGTGATTTGAAAAAAGGTTGAAAAGCACTGTTATAATCAAAATCATGTTTTGCTTAAATTTTATGTTTTCTATAGTGATGAAGAGATTCCAAGTGATACTGAAGAGGAGGTTGATTCAGGAAGCGATGCTGAAGAAGAAATTGGCCTGAAACGAAAATTGAATGATGCTGAATATCCACAGTTTTTGAAAAAGAGGCACATGGATTTAGAATGTTTTAGGTATTGAAAGTTTGCCTTGTTTCATAATCACGTGAATAGAAGATGAATACTCTGTTAGTGTCTAGCATAACCAAGGGTTAGACGTGATGTACTAAACGACAAAATTAATCATTTACCTATTGTATTTTTAGGAACAATACCATACAGGAATGGAATGATAAAACAAAGATTTCCAGTGGAAAAGTGAATAAATCATTTTCCAATTTTGAACTAACTACTTTAAAGCAAATTGAGCAAGTAAGCAAAATTTAAATTTCACCTCTTCATTGTTTTTATTGTTACAAACCAAATGAAAGGCATGTTCAATATGGATTCTTTTTCCCACAAGATATTACAAGATGAGGATAGACTTGTGCGAAGAACTCAATTAAAGAGGTCTTCTTATGAACTATTGGGAAAAGATCTCGCTTTGGACATTGAAAATGGACATGGACAAACAGTTTCTGGCCAGGTATTTTTGTCAAAAGTTACTAGCAGTGTACACAATCTTAATAGGGTTTGGAGCTTAGTTTAATAATTTTTTTTCTATCGTGTCCCAGGAAGCCGTTTTAAAACAGGATTTCCATTTAAAAGACTATGACGTCGAAATATTTGATGATAGCGATTTTTACCATCAACTCCTTCGTGAATTAATTGGACGTAAAACTGCTAGCATTGAAGACCCAATTGTCTTGGGAAGACAGTGGCTTCAAATCCAACGAATGAGAAGTAAAATCAAGAAGAAAATTGATACAAGGGCCAGCAAGGGAAGAAAAATTAGGTAATTTATAGATAAATGAAGTTGGGAGGCTTTATCCTGCAATTAACATACAAATAATAGGTTTTTAAATGTTTTCAGATATGATGTGCATTCAAAGTTAATGAATTTTATGGCACCTATTGATGAATGCACTATACCAGAGGAATCAAGGTAAGTTATTTAATGCATAAGGATATTTTTCACATGTAGAGGGATGATTTTTTAAACAAATCGTACTGAGAACTAAAATAATTTTGATAATCTTTTCAACTTTTTTTTCTTTATTTTTTATAGAAAAGATTTGTTTAATTCTCTATTTGGAAGAAGATGGCAAGGTAAAGATAATGTAACGTCTGTATGAGACCAATCTTTTTATTTCCGCATCATTTCGATTATTTTATTGTAAGTTCTCTGTATTTTAAATAAATTAAATTTTGCCAAATTTTAGTTCATTAAATTGTGTGTGTGAGTCGTTTTTTAAATTTCCCGCTTTCCAAAATGTATTTTTTCACCTAGGTGGCAGGCTGGTCGCAACATTGCATCGTCTGTTTATTGTCGATCCATGTGTTGCCGTGAAATCTTTTTTTAAAGTTTTAATTTATTTAATTATGCAGAACATTTATTCAAATATTTACACTAAGATAATACGAATTCCCCAGTCTACCTTGATCCAAGCTCAGCGACGTTTTCTTCAGGTTTCTAGCCGTCTAGCTAATAATTCTCAGTGTGAAAGTCAAGCGGAAGAAATGGAAAAACTGAATTCAAATCCGTATTTTGAGAAATATGCAGCAAAAATAGCAGCGTTGCAAAGGTAAATGGGACACTTATTAATGGGATTTATGTTCTTAAGGTTAATGTAAACACAGTGCTTGACATTACCTGCAATATTACATTTTTCTGAGAGCAATAATTTGCCCTGATGTCCTTGAAGTACAGTGCTAAGCTTGTCAATATGCACCGTTTTTTTTAAAAAATAATGAAGCATGGAAATTGTTTGACATTTGTTCCATTGTATTATGTACTTTGGATTATCTATGTTTTCTTGTGACAGAAGCTAGGTTTTTATAAAATGATCGAGTTTGCATGTTTTACTGTTGTTAATTAATTGGTTTCTTTCTTTACCTTTTTTTACAAACCTTAATTAACCAAATCAAAAAAATATGCATAAACTCTATAGATGCAGCAAGCACATAAGGTGGATTACAACCCTATCCCTTTCAATAGGTAAATTTGCAACGACGCTCACAGCCAAACAAAAGGAGATTAAATAAAAATATAAAAATTGTTTAAAATAGCTTGATGGATCAGCAAGTGCATCATATTGTTGTTTTTCACTTTGAAGTGGTAGATTTTTTTAAAATTAATAAACAAGTTTGAAAAATGTCCAATAATTTGCATTCTCATGTTGCATGTGCAAATTAATGGACATTTTTCAAACTTATTTATTAATTTAAAAAAAAATCTACCAGTTCAAAGTGAAAAACAACAATATGATGCACTTGCTGATCTCTTTTTGTTTGGCTGTGAGTGTCGTTGCAAATTTACCCATTGAAAGGGATAGGGTTGTAATCCTCCTAAAGTTCGATGAATGGCTAACTTTCCATCAAGTTGCAGCAATATCGCAGATTAATGCCAATACATCACATATGTGTGTGCAAGCTCATTTTGTTATGACAAAGATGGAATCAGTCATACTTACCTTCGATCTTTAATGGACACACTGTAAATGCTGTATTCATCCTGGCTGGAATGCAGCATTTGTTGCAAGCCACAATTCCATCAGGCTGCGAATTAAAAGAGACTACTTTTTGTTTCCTCTGTGTGCTAAACACTTGGGGTTCATTTTTTCGTCACCTTAACTGTACTTTATTTCCACATATCGTATAATGAAATATATTATATGCACATCTACCAAACCTGTGGTCAAGCTATCTGCCTGTCAATCGTGAGACCCGGCCAGGTATGATAATCGGCCTGTTCGATATCGTGTCTGCAAATGTCGAGATGTGGTTACTTTAAAAACTGACTGCCTCCCTATACAGACTTTCTTTTAATGACCTGTATGTTCCCAATAGGTCATAATGCCGTTAAATATGTACAAATGAAGAAATTAATGTACAGTTTTTCAATTTTCTTTATTAAAGAACTTCCCCAGACGAATTCTTAAGTCGAATTGAAGCATTTGAAAGAAAAGATTCAACAAAGACGGCAAAAATGACTGATGATCGTGGATTCTCAAGCATTGCATCAACTGGAAAACTTAAACCATCATCAACATTAAGTTTTACCAAAGAAAAGGTATGTACATGTTTTCCCTTTAAGGCATGCAGTGAATTTGTTATACCTTTCATCAACTCATAATTAACTGTTCTAGGAAACGGTTTGAATTTGTTACGGCATTTTTGTATAACAGACATTTAGAAAGTACTTCAATAGCTTTTTTATTTTGTAAAAGCTTTCGACTTTTTTTTTTATTTCATTTAATAATCTTTTCTATTAAAGATATCTTACTATAGAAATCGTTTTACATTTATGCATAAGCCTATAACTATTTAGTTTAATTTGAAAAACAAATACAAATGTATACAATCAAGCATAATTTCTAAGCCACCTTATTTCTAAGTTGCTTTATTTTTTAAAAAATTGACTTGAGTGAGTTTTTTAATACTAAAACATAATTTTCTTATTTAGAAACTGGACAAAATAATGAAGTTTGATCTTATTAAAGACAAATCTACTGAAGAAATTGCAAAGGTTAGTTTAAAGTCAGTGTTTCTTAATTCTTAATGAGACATTAACTTAAAATATATTAGGCCATTAAATAAACAATGTATTTTAGCTAACCTTGAACAATTTGGGATATCAATGGCTTTTCAGGATGCAGGGATCTTCGCATAACCTCACTGTATATGACGTTGATGATCTTTAAAATCAATTCTAAAATTAGCTAAATTTTTATAAATAATAACCGAACATGCCAAAGGTTAACATCACTTTCATTGAACCGAGATTAAGAGCAATCTTTATTAACTATTAAAAGTTGTTGATGTTGCAATTATTTAGAAGGAGTTTATTAAATACATTACTTTCGTTGGAATTCTGCACTTTGGTTGATGCAGTAAATGCAATCGTTGCCCTTGCAACTTATTAAAGAAAGATAGCTATCGTTGAAAAAATAAAATTTCGTACACTACTATAAATTTATTTTATTTGCCATCATGGGGATATTAGCCCAATGACACATTAGTCCTTGATAATAATTAATAACTAATAAGATCTGTACTTGCCTGATGAATTGTAAGAAATTTCGATTAGTCACCATGCATTAGTCTTCAAGCAAAAATGAGTATTATTTCACATCTGAAGAACATTTTGCAATTTACGATACATTAATGTTTGTCTTAGGTGAGCACGTGCTTTTATGAGGATCTAACATCCATTTAAGTATTATTAATCACTCGACAACTTTTGCCAACAATCATTGGCAGACACTATAACCTCTATGATGTAATTTTATGTGCCTATTTTTTGCACAAGAGGATATATCTATAGAATGAACGATGAAGCTTATAAATTATGTGTTAGCGTACATAACATTTGTACTTAAAATAATTCTAACTTCATGAAAATATCATATTCAGAACTCCCCCTTCCTGAAATGGTTTTGAGTACCCCCAGAGGTGATTAGACCGATTTTCACTGCAATTTGTGCTGGACTACATGCACACAAATATTTGGTCGGATATGTATTGTGTCAAATAGTGGATTTTTTGTGTACAATGGCTAATAACCTAAATTAATTTCTGCACAAATCTAAATCTGCAAAATTTGACAAATGTTTTCGTTACTTTAGTAATTTTTGGGGTTTTCAATTCATCAATTGTTAAAATCGTCCTTGTTGTAAAAATTAATTCTACAATGTTCTACATTTTGAATATCCTTTTACATTTAACGACGTCTTTTTGTGAAATATTATCCATGCATGCAGATTATTTTAAGTGCACGTAGACTATAGATGTTGCAGTTAGTTGACTTGCTAAAGGTTTCTTTAGAAAGGTTGCCATCGAGTAAGATTAGTGACAAATACCTTCTTCAATTACATTACTTTGTATGGTGCTGTTTCATATGGTTCCTAAATCTGAGGGGAGTTGTACATTATTACTTCTCGTATCTGTATCATATATTTTAGTGAAGTAAGGTCTCTAGAAGCATGTGGCATGTGTTGAGAAACAGCTATATGTTTTGGGATATATTTTTTCAGATTTGGGGTGAATATCATCAAACTCAAGAAAAAATTGCAGCTGCGATTCCGGTACGTCCGAGATGATAATTCCTCTGCAATTATCCTTTGCAAATCACCTTGGTGCAAAAGTACAATCATTCCCATCTTTTTTATCTTTTGTAGGCTAAAATTTATTCCAAAATATTTGAAAACTCTCAGGAATTTCCAATGGTGGGTTGAAATTAAGATTTCTAAAGCTTTGATTGCCAGATTGCCTGTCGACATTGGTTTCTAATAAATTTGATTCCTTGTAACAATATCAGTTTCTGTACCCGTTACCAAGGGAACAAGGATACGAGTTTTTCGTCGCCCAATTTAGCGGTCATGAATGTCATTTCACCAGTTTAATTAATTACCAGGTTAGTCGATTATGTTAACAGTCGTGCACTTTGTCTCATTCCCTAGATATTAAGTAACGATGAAATTTCCGTAGGAGCTTATGTTGCGTATGTGTAACCAACTATTCGTTCTTATTAATAATTTCTAAACATTAAATAATTTAACCATTGCATTCCCTAAGCTCAATGAAGCAATTTTCAAATGATTAAATCCTTTTTTGATGCAAATGCGCTTAATCCCTTGGTATCTCAATGGCGTTTTCAAACATGTTTCGGCATGTTTTTAATCTAACAATATAGTATTATTGGAAGCCTTAATTTCCTGATTAAAAATATAAAAGACGACAAAATGAACAATAAATATGCAAAGTGTACTTGGGTTAGAATTTATAACTCCTATATTTATTGTGTATTCCAAAGATTGGCTGCAAACATGTTGGGATATGCATGTAATCCTCCTTTTTAATTGAAGATTTGGATCCCTCATAGGATGGGGGAACCAACTAACTCCCTTGAGTCCCCACCCTTCAATCTTGCCAGGTTTTCCTTGCATTTTTAAACTGTTTTTCGTGTATTTAAATGAAGCTCGAGCTTCATTTAAATAACTTAAGAGAGCAAAGGAGGATTGTTCCAACTTTCATATGGTCATGGTCTAAAAGTTGCTCTGATCAATAGCAAACTGGCCCTGAGGTTGGTTCCAAATGTCTTCTTGTGGATAAAATTTTCAGTAGTTTTAAATGGGCCCTTTATTTGATTTATTTGAAATAAGTCTAGAATGAATGTAAAATGCATTTTTATCGAACTTTTTGATCTGCTATTAGAGTTATAAACAATAGAATCACTTTGCTTACATTTCAAGAACTTTTATTCTTATTTTTAAAAAAGTGTTCCTTCAGTGGGCATTTTATTCATTGTCTTTAGATTGACGAAAAAGCAAATACTCATGTATGCTATGCATGCATTTTCAGTAATACACTCATATAAAGGCAATATTATTATGCAATGAGTTATTTCTCCTCAATTTTGGTCGATGGTTGTGTTTAATTTGAAAATTTCATTCTCTTATGCTGTCTAAAAAAGCAGCTATTCCATTGTTTATATTCTGTAGCTACATTGTGGAGTAGAATTCTATTGATATGTAAAATATAACTTATTCTATTTTTGGTGTAGGCATACAAAGAAAATGCCCCTGAATGTTTGGCTATTGTTCACTACACTGAATTGCAAGATGAAAAAGGTGAATACATTGTTAAACTGCATCATTTATAATCTACATAAATAGAGAGGATGATAATGTGCCTCTGTACTTATTATCTCTCTTGTCTCTGATTAATATAGGAATTGTGCTCATGCGAGGCGAATACAATAAAGATGTATTGGTAAGGTTGTTATAGTATATTTTTAGAATTTCCTTTCCCTACCCTTGTATGGGAATCAAAGTGTACCATGTTGATGTAAAAAACGGTGTTGTACTTGTAGGAGTAATGATAGTATTTTATGCAATGTTCAAACAATTATAACATCTGCATTGCTTTTAGATATGTGGATTGTATAATTTATTTGAATTAACGTCGGTTTATTTCAGAATGGAAATGATGCCCGTTGTTTAGCCAATCAATTGCAACTGTATTACACCGCACCTTCTGATGGGCAGAAACGTAACCTTTTAATTACTTTTACTAGAGATCCCAACAATTTTAAGCACTCGGAGCTTATTGATCAGTTGAACAATTTTAATTTATAGATTATGCAAAGAATGTATAAAATGTGTAGTTCTTTGCTTAGATAAAATATGAGAGTAAAAAATTCTCACATACAGTGGCATGAAATATCTACTTGGTGATGTAAATAATAAATGTGAATATTGCGAAAAATTTGAAGCCATTCAGTTTTGCATTTTTTTTTTTTTTTTTATAAAAATATGGAACATTTCCTTACAGCATACACAAATCGTTCGATGGGGTAAAAAGGCCAATTATTCTGGCGATTTTTACGTTGTGGAATATATTTTTAATTCATTGAAGATTATATTTTCGATTGTTTCTTAAATAGCTTCAGATGCGTTTGTGCCCTTATCCATATCAAACCATCTAAAAAATCTTCAACATTTTACCACTTATCTTTTTGTCCACTGTGATCTCAGAATCATTAAGAAATGAACTTTAGCGAACATTTTGTTGGCGAACTACGTTATTGTCCATGCCAATAAATAATATTTTTATGAAAGTGGATTTTGATCACTTCGACGTTATAACTACATTATTAGACATTAATGACGAATTAATCAGTTTATTTTCTGACAAGTTTTAACCTTGTCTCTATAAACTCAATTAAGATCAAGAAACGGCGTCATCCTTCATTACAGGACGTGATTTGAATAAACCAAAATAAACTTCAAATGGCGTCTTATGAGAAATATTTTGCTGACCTGTTAGTCAGGTTAGCTAAATTCCGAATATCCCACCTCCTCCTCCCTCTATCCCAAAGTAGTACTATGTCGTTAGTTAGGATACAATTAACTTAATTAATAAAAATAATGCTGATTATAACTATGAAAATTTACTTTAAGAATGACACCATATTACGATCAGATCACAGCAAGCCCCTAACTACTGAAAATGAAAACGTAATTGAAGATTTGGGGATTGATAAAGGATTTGCGAATTCAAGTTAATCAATGTAGTGAAATCCATGTGCATATAGAACCGACCATAATTACATAATGCGATTAAATTCCACTACTGGTAGTGTGAATGTGTTTTTTTCAGGCATAATATTGATTAGTGTATTCAGCTCATTGAACGCCAAAAGTCAGCTTGAATTTGTAATTAGTAGAAAGTAATACTTTTTTTTGTCATACAGTATTGGTCGTAGAATAAAATAAAACCCTTTAGAGCTGGTTGAAAAATACTTGTGTAACTCCTCAAAAAATCAATTAAAATCATATCCCTTCCTATATTTTTTTGTTTTATCATTCCTTTCACTAACGACAGCATGTACAGTTTTACGCATTTCGACCGTCCTTGACTGCTATTAAATAAACCAGAGCAAATATAGAGGCCGACTTGACTAGTTTTTGGTTTATTCCGAGGTTGATAACACTGTAAAACATAACTGCTTTGATGCTCTAGGAGGTAATGTCAACGGAAAACAGAGTTTGGCTTTATTATAAGCCTCTGTCACTAAAGATTTTGAAATTCATCACATATCATCTTTTGAATAACATTTTTCCTACATATTCTGTCACGCATAGCTTCCAGAAAAAATGAGATTTTAAAGCAAAAAAAAACATCCTTTGACTTTACGGATTTACTGAATGAATCTACCTTGAAACCCTCAAAATGAAATTACTAATCTTGTAAGCTTGTTACAGATGTCTAAAAACGACAGTCGTGACAGCGTGTTATTGGAAAGATTTTTTAGCTAAAGTATTACCATTGCCAGAGACTGAAGACTGGTGCAAAACTGACATGTAACTGGCTTAGACGAAATAATGCAATAGGAAATATGAAAAAAAAAAAATTTGGTAAGCAAAGATGATTGATGAATCGTAAATGTGTAATTACAGCTGGAATAATTTGCATTAATAAATCTCGTTTAATTAAGCTTATGCTAAATGAACGCGAAATAATTGACATGCATCGTGATCATCCTGCTCGTGTAATAATTGATGCGAAATAATTGACATACATCGTGATCTGAATCTCATCCTTCTTGTGTAATAATTGATTCCAAGCAATTAAAAATATAGTTTTGTCAAAAAGATTTATTTCATAAATATAAAAATATTTTAGACTTTTTAAAATCTCGTAACCCCTTTTTTATTCGATTAAATAAATTTACCCCCTTTGTTTTCTCCAACATCAAACGTTGCAGGTACATGAGTTGCGCCACAAATCCATGAAATATCAAATATGTGCAAGAAATGAAGATGAACTCCTAGTTAATCCGTTGAAGTGTTAGCAATGATTGTTGTCGATTCCACTAAAATTCATTGAAGCTCGATGCGATTATTTACAGCCGCATGATTCCACCATCATGTTCGGTAGCGTGTTATAAACCACTGTGGAGTTATCGTCTTGCGTATATATTATACTGATTGGTCCAGTCTTGGTCGGTGTACAGCAAGGCATCAGTTGGCTAACTTTTGTTTTTGACATTGTTGATTTATTGCGTCTCAAATATTCCTAAATAATAAATAACGGAAACAATATTAGCACACACGCACAAACTGCTGGTCAATTGTGTTATTTTTACTCTTGTTTACTGTCAACAAAATAAAATCATCGCAAACATCTCAAGAGCACGGAACCTAGACCCCAGTTTTTCGATCAGGGATATTCAGTAAAATTGAACATTTGAACTGGAGTTGACTTCTAAGGCCAGAAAAATCAATGTTTGCTCATACAGCTTCAATGACATGCTCTTCAGTTCTCGGTAGGCCAAAGTATGTTTGATTGTTGGAGAAAAAAAAGAAAATCTCTTCAGTTATAGAGTTGCTTGTTTTGAATAAAACATGATTTCGATTTCATTCTAAGTAAAGTGGCTTGAATTTTTAAAGTGTTTTCATTCTTTTCAAATAGCATTTCTTGACCTCCTTCTCACTCTGGTTACAAATTTAACGTTCGAGATAAGTTTTCTAGTGTTAAAGACTGTGGAATTTGTTCGTTTTAACTAAATTCTCTAATATCGAATTTCTTTTTGAGAGATTCTACGCATAAACAATGAAATATTTGATGTAGATCATTTTTTTTGTGTGGAAAAATGTGATAACTGCCAACTAATGTTTGTCCAATTTTATGAAATTTTGGATAAATATTAATAATCAATGGCACCAGCCATGCAGTATTTTTGATAAACGTTTAAACAACAATTGACTTATTACTTTTTAGCTCATTTTTCTATTTATTTGGTGATCGAATTTCTTTTTGAAAATTTCGTACATTATTTTTGTAAGTGAATTTTTATATAAATCTAATGTACGATTGATAATTTTAAACGTTTGGTCACGATATAATGTTTTTGCCTTGAATAACACTTATAATATGAAAAAACCCATTAATTTCCGTGTTTTTGGGAATTTACAAGGGAAAAATAAGCACTTTAATTGTAAATTTCGAGTTCAGCAACTGCTAGATTTCAGAAATGTTAAAAAATGTCAGATTTTAAGAACTGCTGCTAACATGAATACTTTTCAATATTTTTGATTAAGAAATCTTATACAACATTTGGGTCCTTTCAAGAAAAATGGAATAATGGAACCCTCTGGTTTCTGAGATTCAGTACCTGGATGACTGCTGCGTGATGACTGGCTGGGCTGGTAACATCTTCCATGCAGCTTCCCTTGCAGTAATTTGCATGGTAGCCCTGTGGTGATATGACCCAGTCGCCCCATCCAATATCGGTGAAATTCACGTAAAAGGATTCTTTGCAGCATATGGTCGTGTTGGGTTGACAGTCGATGCTCCTTTTGCCTCTCCTCACCACCTCTGGGGTGGCGAAGTTGATGACGATAAAGGGCTTCTCTCCTGGGTCATTGGACACTGGATGGTCATCCAAGTTCATGACACACGTTTTACAACTGATACGCAGTCCATGAAGACTAGCATTGGACTTTCGCAACCACCGCCGCACTGCTACCGTCAAGTCAAATTTAATCCATCCGTCTACAAATAATACCGAAACAGATTCTTAAGCCATCAAGTTCGTCTCATTTAAAAAATGTAGGTGATAAGTTCACTTTCAGCCGTTTTACATAGAGTATCGTCTACAATTATTAGGATAATATCATATTTGTTAATTATTCTCAACAATATTATAAAACAGATATTCAAAATATCACTGTTATGAAGGTGTTATGAAGGTTGCCCCCTTTTTTATATTTTGAAAAGATAGGAAATTAGCTGTTGTCTTTGCTATTGTTTAAATACGAGCTCTTTAATTCTGCAAATTAGTGATACGACATGTTTCATTTAATTGAAAATACTGTGCAAGTTTCTCATTTAAAAGGTCTCTGACATGTGTAGAAGGTAATTTCGCTAAATGATTTATCTAAATATGCACCTACTTTTAATTGAGACGTCTCTTATGGCGACGGTACTGTTCTGTTCTCTAAGACTGTAATCGGGACTTGGAAGTTCTGACACAACATAAGTCTGGTTGAAATTGTCTCTTTTATCTCTCAATTTGTACACCCAGAGTTCAGCCGAAGAAACGTCTTTATTGAACACATTTTTGGCCAATTTGAAGTCGAAACATGCGACTGGTTCGCTGTGATGTTCGTTGCACATTGGATATTCGACTGAAAAAGAAATGTTAATAGTATAAGATAATTGGTTTTTGGCTAGAATGAAATCTATTCCTTGACAACAGCTTTTGAGAATATTTTATATTTGGTATTATCTGAGACATTTTTTTTCATGCAATTATTGTAAAAATGTTTTTGAAGACATTAAAATTATTTTGGCTAAATGTTAACCTGGGAAGTAGAGCTATATTTTGACCAACAATCTTGCCAAATGAAGGAAAATGTCACATAACGAATGTATTCTTTCTTAAGGTGAATCACAACCCTATCACTTTCAATGGGTGAAATTTCAAAACACAATTTCAGGCAAACAAAAGAGATTAAATAAAAATAAAAATGGTTTAAAATAGCTTGATCAATCAGCAATTGCATCACTTTTTCGTTTTTGACTTAGAAACGGTAATTTTTTTAAAATTAATAAACAAGTTTGAAAAATGTCCGTTAATTTGCCCATGCTGCCAGCAGGTGGCTGCACGAGAATTCAAATTAACGGACATTTTTCAAACTTGTTTATTAATTTTTAAAAAATCTACCGTTTCAAAGTCAAAAACGAAAAAGTGATGCAATTGCTGATTGATCAAGCTATTTTAAACCATTTTTATTTTTATTTAATCTCTTTTTGTTTGGCTGAAATTGTGTTTTGAAATTTCACCGATTGAAAGTGATAGGGTTGTGATTCACCTTAACTTAAAACGTGAAAGTAATCGATTCTTAAATTTTGAGAAATCTACATCTTTTACAAGGCTGTAAATAATCTGCTGAAATATTGAAGCCCTATCTATAATCCATACCATCATTGCATTGTGTTTTCATTCTGAATTGTGTAGAAATCTATTATTAAATTGGGTATTCCATTGTTCAATTTCTGTGGCTGTTAATCAATTTTATTCTTGAATGAACAAGTCTGACGTTAAGAATTTTTCTATTTTCCTAAATTATATCCTGAAACGTGCGACCTTATAAGGTTGCACATCTCGGTATAGTGTTTGAACATATGAGAGCTGCATCAGGTAACAATTAGCGTCGTGCTAACAGGATTAGATCAGAGAAGCGTTTTACACGTGACTTGGGAACGAATGAAAATTATTTTGGCAAACATTAGGTCCTCTGAAGTATTCGCACAATTTTATCGATTTTACCAATTTCAAATATGCATATTTTTCTTTCATAGAATATCTTCATTTTCTCATAGCCTTTGCATTCCCAATTTTCTAAGATTAAAATTCCCCTCGAAGAATGCATTTATTCAGAGATGAAAATGAGGGTAGATGAAACTAATCAGCTTTGAACCTAGTACATTAATTACGGTGAACCCTTGTACGCATTTTGAATTATAAATGTATGCCATGAACGCCATTTCGTTGTCCTTATGCGAAAATTAGGTCTAGGCCTATACGTTAATTATGTCTTACAATTGTTTTTTATAAACATATAGGAAAAACAGCTAGTTTTCGTTGGAGTCCAAAGAGAAAAGTTCAGGGTCTTGTATCGTTTTTTAAAGAAAACTTGCGTGCATATTTATCATGAAATCGACCTCTCTAATATCTTAACAATTGCCATTGAATAGACGATGATCAATTGGTTTTGATATAACATCATATAAATTTGCAAATAGAACAATCTGAACAATTCGATGTGGAATTATACGAATTCTAAATATCGATCTATATTTTTCAACAGGATCCCCGGATGAGGTCAAAGAATGGCCGAGCAATGGTAATAGATACGGTTTGATTTCGATCATCTGGGGACTTTGTATATTTCTTTTCTAAATGAAACTGTTTTCATTTAAACTGAATTAATTTTTAGATAACTAACTTAACAACTGCTGAAGAAGTTAAAAGAGGACACGCGCTTTGAAGTGACCGGTGCAAAGTATCACCGAATCCCATTTGCGCTCTGCATGCCATGGTACCAAGATTCAACAACTTTTATTACAAAGTGCAATAGATAGCCTACCGTATTGGACTTGAAACAGAATGTTATTTTTTTAACGCGCCTTATCAAGAAAATGGTAATACAATCTTAGGACTACATTAATAACGTTTCCGTAAAACGATTTTTGCATGTGTGCGTCTCATATTAAAAGTCATTCCCATTAGTCCATAGAGTCCATCATCAAGGCATTCCCTTTGCCATATGGCTGCGCACTGTCATCTGACAGGAATCCTAACGGATTTGCCATCTTTTGACCTAATATATCCCTTTATTGGCTAAACATAGACGTAAATGGACCTCATTTCCTCAATCATGGTTCATACATAACCATGTATGGAGCATATTTAATGATGAACCTTATAGTTAACTATCGATGAGCCATATTGGATATTATATAGACCACATAAAACTGCAATGTTCTACTTATCATATATTCATGTATATACCTTTGTTTGGCCATATTGACTATGTATTAATATCTAGGTATGGGCAGATATTGACATGTGCAACCATGCATATACTACATGTGGCCAAACATGGTCAAACATGGGCTATACATAATACAATGTATATGATCCAGTCAAGAACAAAATAAGCATGTATTAAGAATTTAATATAAAGAATACATTCCTCGAAGCTGCACATAGCCATTATTGTGGCATATTTTATAGAATTTGTAAAGAAGTAAAAATGAATATATAGTATATCATATTTTAGAAAACAAAACTTTTGGTTGTATTTGCAGCAATTCAAGTTTTTTTTATTATTATCTGGAAACGTAATGTATTCTCACATGATACATTATCAGTTCAATGCCTGATGTAATAATGTCGACATATTTGTGAACATACTAACTCGATCCTATACGTATATATGTGCATCGAGGATCCTTATGTGTATATATAAATAATATATTGTACTCAGATTTGTAGTATATATTATCGTGGGGCATATAGCTTTATCGAGGCAACTACTATAATGTTTTGGCTATATTTTTTTTTAAATAAGCGGTATGTTTGCACTATTACTTTTTAATTATATTTACAAATATCCTATTTTGGTTGTATTATCATTTTGTAAATTATGCTTAGCTTTGCTTGCCTACCAATATAATTCAGGTTGTACTTCAAATGAAAAACTAACTTTTTTCCCAGGTGCCTCGTCAGATAAATATAGATTATGAATTTTTTTTTTTATATTTTAATTAATAAATATGAAAACATTCGGAATGGAAAGAAGCTGTATTCAACTCTTCTAGTTGATTCCTTTAGAAACAGGTATAAAGAAATTGTAAATCCAATACATGGTCTTGTTTTAGACTTTGTGATTAAGACGTGCATGTATAGTATGTACCGAAATCCCTGTCAGTTATATGTTGTATTATGTTTCTAATTTTTTTTTTCGCTGTAAATCTATGCATGCAACTTTTCTATTTCAGCATTGACCTTTAACTCAACATCTTAATATTGACGTCACAGGAGTCACACACTTACACGTGTTATATATAAAATTAATCGATTGCATATATATAAATAATCCGAACTGCTTAATTAAAAGCATTATAATGGCCAAAATAATTTGTGTAACAAACATGTGTTATTCTACTGTATAAACTTAACAAGTTTCTTCAAAATTTAACTTTTTGTAGTAAGGGAGGAACTTTTCAATTTTTGACTGCATTTAGGGATTTTGAAGATTTTAGGAATATAGTTTTTAGACTCTAATAGAGGCTGCCATCTTGACTGAAATTTGTGAAATGACACGTGACCATGGCGCCCATTTCAAATATTCCTGCTAACGTGCTTTACTCCGAAACCAACAATTATGCCGCGTGGAACATTTGGGGTACAGTATTTGGCCAAGCACTGAAAAATCCTTCACATCGACTTGCAATGATATTCTATAGATAGTTCACTAACAAGTTTCTCAATTCTCATCGATAGCACTGGCTTTGAGACTTGGCAATTACCAAATCCTGCGAAAGGATAACGTATACAGAGCACTACTTTCATTCAGCTTAAACCTAATGGGAAAATGCTTTGAAAAATAGTGGGAAAAGCTGCTTATTGCGCCTATGATCTCCTCACCGTCTAATGAAATTGTTAAGCCTACCAGAAAACTCTTCTTACCGTGTTCAGCAATAACGATGACTTTTTCGGTCTTCCCATAATAATCGTCTTCCACATTCATATTCGGGGGATACTTTTCTTCAAACAGATATTGCAGCTGTCCTCCTTGCAGAGGTTCTGGCAACATCGACCTCGGTATCGTCACCGTAGGACGGCTGACCATCCGTAGTTTCTTCAGGATTTTACTCTTGATTTCCTCAATTCTAAGCTTTTCCAGTTCTTCCTCCAGCGTTCTTTGGGCCTTCACTTCATCAGCATCTGTGGATGGTGGTTTCGACTTGACAAAACTTTTCTTGTGCAGACAGTTTGGACAGTTGATTTCAGATGTCGTGTATCCTTTGGTCCTTGTGGGCGCCTCATCCGGACTGACAGTTTGGGGTGTCACAGGCCGTACTTGCCTGGACGTTTGAGGTTCCTCTTCAGGTCCTGGAGAGGTCACTTCGGTCCGGATCTGGTTTTCAGATTGCACATAGGACATGACACTCATCTGTTTACCGGAGGCAGACTGACCATTCCTGAGCGGAACGCGTTCTGCCCGAATCATGTTGAACTTTTGCGAACGTCCAGTATCACGGTTATTGTTCGTGCTCAACCGCCGAAGCACACTGTCCTCGGGTGGGTCTGTCTGAAAGGGCGTTAAAGTCGCTAGGGAAAATAAGGAGGCTAGGACCAAGCTGACCAAGGCCTGCCTCGTTAAGTCTCTGGACAACATTGTTACAGGGGTGAGACCAGGCTCTGGTTAGTTACCGCTTGTAGTGGTGGCTGATCCTCTTACCGCATCAAACGCAAAAAAAGCGGTTGACGCTTTGCAGAGCCTGATATATAGGCTGTGCTGTTGGAATAAAATAAACAGAATTTCAGCACGGTCCAGTTTGCACCAGAACGATGTTGCAGTGGAGCACCATTTGCGATATTACAGTGCGGGAGCCCACGTTCGGCATGGCGTTATATACCTAGCTTCTGTTACGCTATACCGAACCGTGAAGGGCCAAGTACCAAGGCCAGTTTAACAGGAAGTGTAACTGATTCGCTCTTGGAACCACCCCCCTTGTTGCCCAGTCCGTCCTCCGCAAACGGTCAGAGTGCAATCGGCATTAAAAATTGACGAGTTTGCAATGACGTTTTAATTGGCAGATGTATTCATATTGCATTCGTGCAAGTGTTCGGTTTGTTATAACCAGATTCCATCCTCACTATAACCAACTAAAATGAACACGGAAATGTGGATCCCCTAAATCCCAAGAATTCGTGGTGTTCATGTGATTGCAAGATGATGCTTGCCTCGCTATTTGTTGCAAATTCTCATTGCTTGTTTTTATTTAATTAAAAATAACCACATTTTATTATTTACGATTTTTAATATTTCTGAGAAAATGCAGGGTAAGGAAATGTTCTTCAGCATGTTCTATCATGCATTATATGTGTATGTGACAGTCAATGTGTCAAGCTAGCATTTTGTAAAATGACTGACCTAATCAGTCATTTTACAAAACGACTGATTAGGTCAAAAAGTTGCAGGTTGCAGGTTTTTTTACAAAATGACTGAAAATTTAGCTTGATTATTTATTTGACTTATTGCCTGGTTAGATTAGGTTAGGTTATTACTAATAGTGTGTCATAATGTGACCTGTCATTTTGTATTTCCAGTCATTTTACAAAATGGCTGGTTTGACACATTGACTGTAACATGTATACAGTTAAACTTTGATTTAAACGCACTGTATAGTAGGATACACATTTGTTTAACTGGTTTTAACTAGAAAACTGATAGTATGTTTCCAGGTTAAACTTTTGGTTTCATAGATCAATATGGTAAACATGTAAAAATAAGATTTCCTGATTAAAGATACTAAAATGGATTATGTGTAGCATCGTTCTTCAAACACTCTCAAGTGAAAAATGTGATCATGGAAAATTCCATTATTTTGGAATCTCATATTAATGGGATCAATTCCCCACTGCTTTGCTTTAAGATTTCATAATAGTTTTATTATACAGGGGCTGAAAATCCCTTTTTATGTTGAGTTCTCATTTGGTCTCATTTCTTGTCTCACTGGTCTCATTAGCAGATCTCATTAATTTCATTAGTCTCATTGTTTTTCTAGGAGACCGCATGAGATTTTTCATTAGGAATTTCCCTTTGTGTAAGTATCAGTTCTCTAGAAGTTAGCACTTTAATATCAGTTAAAATGCGATTTTATTTATTTTGAGCTACAGAAACTCAATAGCAGTACTCTTCAAAATGGTCACCGTTGTACTTAATGATAGCTTTGGTTAGTATCTTTGATCGAATTTAGTGTTTAGTTTTTATTTTCTGGTTTATAAAATCATGTTGAAAGCATATCTATAACAGTTTTTTAGAAATGCTTTTGACAATATTCGGAACTTTAAGATGATGGCTAATAATTTCTTAGTAAAACAGAAGATGGACAAAGACAGATCGTAAAATATTTGACATGAACTTTCATTAACATTTTTCCATAAAGCAAAATACATGTGTATTCAATATTATCTACAGTATTTCATAAAGTTTGGCGAATACGGGTTTCCCAAATGCATTTAAATGGGATTAATGTTACAGGAAATTTGTAGACCTTTGAGTTTTTGGATGCTTTCTCAGTTAAAACAACTAACACATATATTTACAAAAACAGTTTTTTTTTTCGATTTCTTTTTAATTATTTCTGATACACTGTGTTTGTAATCGTATTGTGTTCAATAGAATACTGGTCAAAGCATTGACCTCATCAAGGCTCCCCTCCAACTTTCCAAGAATTGATTTAAAATTTTATGAGCATTTTTCAAAGCTCTGAAACAAGGGGCTCAAGACCAAAAGTCTTATGGAAAAGATCAATTTTATAATGGGGTTTGTCACGTGAGGAGCTAATAACTTCAGCCGGAAACCATGATTTTGGCGGATATGGTTGTGCGCACGCGCACGGAAAATTCCGGCTAGAGCTAAACATCTATAGTCTCTCGAGTTGTTGACTGCTGTTACCATGCATTGGTTCAGTGATATCTTATCATTTTTTATCACATGTACGGTACATGTAATTTGGATCTATGTACGTATACGATTTATCACATTTTGTCCCATCCTACGCGCTTTCTTATGCCGAGTTAATTAATGACAGCTTCTTGTTAATTCCATTTTAATGATGAGGGCAATTAATATTTTTCCTTTGAATAATTAAATTAAATTTCTCAAGGGTGATGGAGCGAACTTTGATACACATTTGAAATTATCACTAACCAAAAATCAATTTTATTTTATCTGCATTCAATTTTTATGCAAATTTAACGTCGTCTGGTTTTGTGAAAAAAGTTCATGTAAAAAATACATCTCTATAACTTTTCAAGGTTAATGTGAGTATATGCTGTTCTGAAGTTCGGATATTACAGGTATTATGCAAATTTAATAAAGCAAAAAATTCATGAAAATACACCCCAGGTATGAATCAGGTTTTGTTGAAAATGTATTCAAATTAAATAGAAAGAAACAAAGGTCGTGCAAACATGAATAAGAAATTTTTGACATTTTAGAAAATCTAGAAATCAAAACAAGTGAAAAACGGTGAGGTGAGCCACGAGTTGGCTCTCAACAAAATCCCTGTTAATTAGTAGTACAAATTTTGATAATTAACGCTTCAAAAATTGTACATTGCGGGTAAAACAATGTTTATGAATGCTCAAAAATACTGCCATTATACAACAATGTAAGAAATTGTAAAAATAGAAATAATTGGTAATCGACAAAAAATAGCGAAGTAATAAACGGACCAGATGAGGCATATCAACAATTCTCAAACATTGATGGTCCAAGGAATCGTGGTAAGTTGATGACTTGGTTATGCATGATATTTTTTCATAAACATCATTCACCATTTTATATTTCTAGCAATTATTTACCAAAAATAACTTTTTCGTATTTATTGAGCCTGCGGTAAAATCAGATAATTAACGTTCTTGTTTTATTTCCCCAAGTAATGGTGTGCGGCATATAATCGTGGTAATCGAAAATAAAACATTTCAATTTAATTTCCGTTTTTACATGAAATCTGATGGTAGACTTTTACTGGCATTTTGTCAACAATTGCAGTAAGAGATTTTGTGAGATACACGTACTTGAAGGCAAATACCTCTTCTTTTAAGATATGAAATAAATTTTCCTTCGTATGTAATAACATTTTCTTGTATCGCTTGATTTGTCACAGTTTGTCAATCTGCATGTATAAACAGTATACATACTGAATCGAGCGCCTGCAGCTATACATATATATCACAAATTCTACTTGAATGTTTCGCCTCTTGTATGCATGTTTCAATTTCTAGATTATATGCAAACTTGATTACGTTTAAGATGTTCTTGTCGACTTATTTCAAATCTTGGATGTTTTCCAGTTTTGCACTATCATTCGTATACATGCAATATGGTGCTTTTTTTTCCTGAGATTTACATACTAATGCTTTTCTCATATTCCAATTAAGTTGCAAATTGTTAATAGTTCTGAAGTTTGACAACGATTGTTGTTTCAACATTGATTTCATCAAACTGATTTTAAATGGCCTACTTAAAATGGATGATGGATGAGATGCTCTCTTTAAAATGGACTATAATAGAAGCTAACGATTCTGAACAGTATGAAAAACGAGGAGTATCGATTTATGGATAGTTTCAGTAAAAGCAACCACATAATCGACCAAGATATATTACGAGAAACATGCAGTTTCAGAAACGGCATCATTTTCTATAATTTTGACGGTTTTATATATTTAATACATTTCTCTTTAAATTCACCATTTGATCCTTATTTCCCTGGTGCATCATTGTCTTTATTTATTGTATAAATTGCTATAAAACGTGCTTTTTCACTTTCTAATCCCAATATTCATTCTTGTCGTCCACATTTCGTAATATCGATGTGGATACTATAGGGGTACTCAAACAGACACCAAAATTTCGTACATGTCTGCAGTTTAATCAGTTAATTGGTGCCATTGAACATGTGCTGACTAAATTTTTAAAATGACGCCTTCTAATTGGCTGAACCTACTATATACAATGGGACTTTAAGAAGTGCTGGATAAAAATGGAGGTTTTAACTGCATGTAGCTCTTGCAGTCCATCTTGGCATACCTGTGCAAACTGCATTTGTGCCCATTTCACAATGTGAGCCAAATCCAGATAGCCCAACTAACCAAAGTGAAAAGTTCGTTTGAGTACCCCTATTTTATTTGCATCGTAAAAGTTATGACATAAAATGTTGTGGGTCACAAACAGTGGCAAACTAAAGAATTTTGAAAATAATCCTATCGTAAATTATTACGATACAGCACGCATACTTTTAGTGAAGGATTATTGGAGATCTATCCAAGAGATTATTAGAGAAACTCAGGGGAGTTCATTATCATATAACTTGGATTTATTGCAGGATAACAGGATTCATTGGAGACAGGAGTATTATTGGAAGATTTGAAAGTATTGCATTATTATTATCAATCTACATCTTATTTGAGAAGAAAATAGCTATACAATTTCCTCAAACTTTGATTGATTCTTCTGACTTGAAGCAAATAGTGTATCAAATTATGACTGTTCAAGGCAGTGAGATCAACCCACGTGACGTCAGGATAACAATAAACAATTTGGATACATGATCAGATCTAACTAGGATAAGAACATTTCCGCGAAAGATTAGACACTAGTTTGCTTAATTATACGCAGTAGTTATTCATTAAAAAATGTCTTCTTCTCCAGGGGTAGATTGCTTTGCCTTAAAATCGTCCACTATACATAAAATTTGATATATTGCACTATATTTGCCAGCTTCATGAAGTGATCAGTTACACTCAAAATCGGATATAAGCTTATCTTGGTATATATCTATCATTTATATGGCAAGTCAATTAATGAGACAAGGTTAAGGACATATGCAATCTTGCCTGGAATGCGGAATGGCTTTTGCCATAATCGAACCATCCGATTAATGTCATATTAAACCCCCATTGCGTTCGTTTCGATGATGAAACACTATGGTGAATTGTGGTTTAAAAATACGCCAAAAAAAGTTGGCAAAATACATGTAATGTTGTAAAATGATTGAAAAAAATAGGCATATTATAGAAATTTGAAACTAAGGCCATTCAACATGCAGGCATTGGTATTGATTTCCTATTTAATCAGAAACCGTTAGTTGATAACTACTGTATGAGTCAGGATATATAGGAAATGGTTTTATATACCCCGAATTATTAATAAATAATATGTTCATGGGGTTAGTTAAATATTAAAGTCTGGTATCTATCTATACATCACATCCATGACATTTTACTCCACAGGAGAATACCTAATCCTAACCTAATACCATACATGTGCAGACTTGTTTAATAGATTTTAAATGCATGATTAATTAAGCTTATAAGCCACGACTTTAAATTGCTTATGTTTCAGAAAAATGTGCATAGCTTTGCATATTGTAATCTGCACAAGAAGGTGGGTATCGTAGAATATCTATGAGTAGGGATCTTCTCATCCTCATTTTCCTCTCCACAGCACTTTTTTCCATTTACAAGCTTCCCAAATTGGGATTTGACTATGAGAATTGAAGTCTAATTTAAAATTGCATTTGAGGGAGGAGATGTCGAGAAATTTGATCAAGCTTTCCTTTTGTCAATTTGAGTCAATCTATCACGTTTCCTTTAAATCACTTTTAAATTTATTGAATGGTTTTTTATTTCATTAAATCCGGGTACTCCTTTTTACATACCAAAAGTTTTGAAAAGTATACATGTATAGCTCGTGTATGCTGTTGAAACTTGATAAGGATGAGGTTGTTTCAAGGATACTGAGTTGAATTGATAATTATCAGAATATTGAAGTAAAATACAGTAAATACTGTAGTATAAACATAAAGTGCATGAGCTCAATTTGTTTTCACTTATCAACTTAAATATATTCTTTGTTAAGATAGAAGGTCAGTGTTACGTTAGTTTATTAAGTACGTAGATTCTGAAAAAGTATCAAATATTTTCATGTTTTTTTTTAACTATTAATTAAAATGATGTGAATATGGTGCAAGTACGTATTTTGTACGGTTATCTACATGTACATTTCAGGGTGTTTTATAAACTAGAATAATGTGGTTTGAGATGATGCTGTAAATTCTTATGTATATGTTGTTGTAGCTAATAATCATTCAGAAAGTATAGTTAAAGATGTTCATTCATTAATTATTCATTAAGCTTACACGTGATTATTACAATTATCACAATTTTAAATGCTATATTCCGTGAAATGGCCCCACCTAGTTTTAAAATTTGGGGTGAGGCGTCATTGGTGAATCTCAAGACATTGAAATGTTCCCCTTTATTTGGGCTGAAGGGGTAATTTGCACTACAGTGCAGATATAATGTTTAACATATATGTACTATATTGATAGATCACTCAACCACGTGAAGAATGGAGCTAACTCCAGTATAGAATAACTCAACAAAAAATTGTTGACGATTTAAGAGTGATGCAAAGGAATTTAATATTTTAATGGTGTTAACAACAGTATTATGGCTATTATGTAACAAGATATGTTATGCAAAACAATAACCTTTGAAATTTGAAATAATTAAGAAAAGTTACTGAACAAATAAGAATGACAATAATACGCAGTTGGCTGTCAGTCCTTTATTCAAGGTTATTATAGGGTGTAACGTTTTATCTGATAATTAGGATTCATCAACACCAAAACGAAGATGGACGTGTTTTGTTTAAATTTCTGTACATATTTCTATGCAAAATATAATTTCATACATGGGTTCGCAAATATGTTTTTTTCCCTTAACAAGTTATTATGATAGATGGTACGTACTGAGCATGTAGTATATGTGGTAATGTCAGACGTGAGTAAACATTGATTACAATTTTCAAATATTCCGTGAGTTTTATTTTACAGTGTATAAGTTATGCAATATTTCAATTTATAAAATATATGTAGAAAGTCTAGCTTTATTATTCTTATTTGATATAAACTGCAAGAGTGTTTGAATACGGATATAATTGTTTTACTTTAGTCCATATTTTCTGAAATATTGAATCATCAGTATGACATAATTCCTAACAATGATGTCTTTTTATCTCCTCCTACGATATTTTGTAAATCTAGTTTCCTTTCGCAATCCTTAAAACAATGAATGTTTATTAAACAGAACCCAGACCACCTTAATGTCTCCAAATGTGCACACATTAAATCTTTAACATATTACTGGGGTCTTTTATGTGTATATATACATGTCGTAGAGATTGCGTTAGCTTAATTGTACGCCTGTTCCATGTAAAGATAACGAGCTTGAATATTTTGGACCTTGATCATGTATTCAATCTAAATTTAGATAAAGCTGATCTTCTATTTGGTTCAGCTTACACAGACTGTACATGTATAGCCAAGTTCTAAATATGCGTAGTTCCTCAAACTATGTATATATAGAATTAACAAAAATCATAAAAACTTTGTCATAAAACTAATAATGTTACTTCATACTTCCTCTGGATTTCAGTTTTATTAAACTTATTTATAACTGTGTACAAGTGTACATGAAGTCAAGCCAGTATCCACAATGGTTGCGATTTCTAACCATTTTTTTAAAGTTATAAATTGTATTTAAAATTATATTATTTAACACGCCTGTTGCGCCGGATTGTGAAGAATTTAGATGTAATTTGTCAAAAATAAATATCTGCAAAATTATAAGTGACCAGCCAAACAAAGAATTTGATAGTGTATTTTTTCACAGACGCATTCATCAGTATTCATTGTCGTTGTGGTTATTGACTTTATATTTAAAATCACTTCTTAAAAAGTTAAGATTTGCAAAATAAACGTAGATAGAAAGATAGAAAAATATTAAAAACTTAAAATTTATGCGAATATACAGAGAGTAGGCTAGCTGATAATTCTCGGATTCCAGAAAAAAAAAAAACCACACATAATTATGTTTATTTTGCTAAAGTTGTAATCTCCCACGCAATACTTTCCATCATCCCAACCCTCTGAGTTAGATACAGTTTTAAGTTAGAATTCGCAACTTTTCCAGCCTTCAAATCCCATCTTTAAGCCCACATTTCGTATTTGGTAAGCTTCTACACGTGGCCAACTCATGAAGTACAGAGTACAAATTATTAAATAAAAATAATAAACACACATAGTATATAGATATAGAACAAGTTCCACTTCGATTTTACGAGGAAAGTGTATCACCAAGGGCGCAATTAGTACTAATTTGCTACTTATTATTAATTAATAGCAGCTTGATTTACGCCAGATTCTCCTGAACAGGGAATGGAAAGGATTTGAAATAACATAGTTTATCGGGAGCTAAGTGGTGAGGCAATATTCGATGACACTATATGGCATCGAAAGTTCACTGTATTTGCGACCGCTCAGTACACGTGGGTTAATACTTTTAAATTCTGACCATTCAAAAACTGCTGCGAACTGGAAAATCTGATCGGTTTGGAGCCTCGTGATTGGCTGCAAATTGGAAATCACGTGTTACACATCGATCATACAAATTGATATAATGTGTTGATGTCGAATTTCATATTAACTCACCAGTACGTCGCTATTAATGTTAGCAATCGAGATATACATTATATATGTATCTTTTGTAAAGATTTAAATTTCGTGCAGCTACAATTCGATATGCGAGATTAGTACAATATAATTACTGACTAACGATTTTTCCGTGTATATTTTATTGATTGGTATTCTTTCTGTTGCATCAATATAAATTGAGTTTGATATTACAATTAAACAGCTATACTCTTAATTCTTAGTTCCACCCATCTTAATATTTGCACTACTCACTGGAGTTGATGCTTTCCAAATCAATAAATAGCCCTTTTCAAATGATATTAAAAAAAATGATGTAACACATGGGCATGCAATTCAAGAAAACTTAGTTTAAAAAACATTTGAAAATGAAAAAAATAATGTATGACATTGATAAATCCAGTTTCGGTGACATGAGATAAGTAGGACATCAACTGTGTAGGAACTAGTGGGAACTTTGGCACGATTTTTTCAACAAATGGTCGAACTAGAATTATTAAATTAAACTTATTCGGGTGTCTTCATGTATATCCATATATAATTTGTAAAAAAAAACGTATACTATGAAGATACCATGTTAAAAATGCATTGTTGAACCGAGATAAGTACAGTTGATCATTAATTTGTTAGATTCCCTCATGAGAATTTTTGTATTCAGTTGAATTGAATTGTAGATACACTATAATTATGATTAAAAACTGTTTATCTCATGGACTTACATGCCAAGTGGATACATTTTTTTCAGAAAATCAAAGCAAACATTTGTTCTCTATTTTGTTTATCAGTAATCTATCTTTAAGTTAGAAATTCCCCAGATGATGTGCTTATTGTCGTCAAATTCAGATACTATTCCTACAACCTTCCGCTAATGAAGGATGTTTATATGTTTGGGTACATTTTTTTTGGAATGCAATCACGATAATTGAAAAATGTATTGACAAGGATTTTTTATTATGCCAGTTTTAAAGTCCGACAATTAATTAAACTCGGTGAAACCGGCTATAAACATAACAGCATACTGTAAATATTTGGTTGTGAAAATTTTCGGTAGCATTAATTTATGACATTTTATGAAACCGCATTAACGTCAGTTTCGTTTATTGGTATAATTTATGTATAGAACAATAAAATCAACACACGAAAAGGAACATGTTTATAGTAAAAAAATATGCACAGATTGTTGTTTATAAAGAAGTATGTCCAAATTTTCGGAAAATATGATATTCTTATTTGTTTTCAATGCAAAGTTTGAAAAAAATCGGAACCTATATTTTAATTGTAAAAAATAAACAGTAATGAGCATCTATCATGCAGGAATACCAACAAAATCAATTTAAACATGTTACGTTTTTGTTTTCAAATTCAGAGTTGGAGTTGTTAATGAGGGTAAATTGTGAGCACAATTATAATTACACAGTGGCTTAATTGTTTAAAATGTGGCAAACAATCTAATTAATGTTTTGTCAAACGCATCAGTAAAACCAAAGCTTGTTAACTGGATGCAAACGTGCTCACAAAAGTGTGTACAAATTCACCTCTAAGAAAATACAAGAAACTAGAACTGAAGTACGAAATAAGGAAGAAGGGCTATGCGGATAATTCATGGACGAAATATATAAGTTTTCTTGATAATAAGGCATCCATCCGAGCCCATTGTTCCTCCTTTTCCAGCATATTCATGTGAAGAAAGGTATTTGCCAATGTCAGGTTCTCCTGGACCAATAGCCGACCCTTGGGAACAAGAGCGAATTCGGTGACGTATCTGTAAATGTATATTTATTTTAGAAATTAATCGGGGCAAAGTTGCATTTTCTTGTACTGTTGAGAAATTTAGGAGATATACAGCTATAGTATAATGCATACGGCAGAGCCTGTTTGATAAATAAATGTACTAAACAAACTCGTTTACATCAAATTCAGTAATCTGACTTCCGAAAACAGGGGAAACAAAATGGACAATTAATGACATTTAATTATTTGATGGCGAAATGATACTTGTCAAGTGCAACAAACTTCGAATTTTGTAAAACTTGAGTTTAAAATTAAATCAAGTATTTTTTCCGATTTCCCCACTTTTCCTATATAAATTTGCTATCAAATGATCAGTTGTTCCTGTGAGGCAATTGGTTCATTTTAGTATATATCAAATTGTACACCTGGTCTGTAAAATCCCTGCGTCTGAAAATTATGCAAAACCAAGTTTTCGAATATTAATATTTGTATAGCAATTATTAATTTGAACATTTTTAGTTGTAACCCGGGCTCGAGGTCCAAAACTTCCGTATACGTATTACATAAAATATTAACCAAATCGAGCAAGGCGTTATAATAAACATTGTCTCGTGTATAGACAAACATGGATAGTAAAAAGTCAATTTCATTGTTGTTATTTAAAAATAGTTATAGTTGAAATTGCTCCCCCTCCCATATATATATACTACCTTGATGTCTACAAAAGCAAAAAAACTTCTACAATCCATGTTTCGCACAAATTGAAACGCATTATCATAAATTACCTCTTGTGGAGTTAGCTTAAAATGTTTACCTGGTCATCCCCGATACACCTCAGCATTAATATGGCAATTCCCAAGATGATATTCAGAACCACAAATGCTATGAATAGACTTCCATCAGTGACATGCGCGGCTACCATTCCCAGAGACCAATGAGAAACCAGAAGCAGTAAAATAAATAGCAGCATCCATCGAATATCTTGCATGGACCTAAAAGAAATTGCTTATTTCGTTATCTTTTTTTCTTCAAAGCAAAAGCACTAACTCAATCTAAAATCAATTTTCTTCAGAAAATCAGAAATATTGCATGTAACATTTGTCAGGAAACCTTCGAAGAACTACTGCTGATTTGTCCGCGATATTTAAATGTATATAGATTCGAAAACAAATGGTGATTTTCAGAATGATGGAAAAGCTATGTTTGGCCCATGATAAGCCATGTGTAGATGGCCATATGTCTACAGGGTGGACCAATAAAAAGTAAGCCAACTTTATAAAAATCATAAAATGGTTATTTGTTAATGGAATTTATTAAAAATTTGTACATGTGTACAAAAAAAAATTCCCTATTTCAATTTGTGTTCAAAGTGAGTACCTTTTTCCGGAAACAGTTTCAAAAATTGCCTAGCACTGTAATTTTTCGTTTTACGCAAAAAAACTTATTGCGGTTCTTTCTTCTTCAGTGAACGCCATTTTGAAAGACAAATTCGAATGATTACGTCATCAAAAAAGAACGTGAACGAGGGCAATTCGAAAGTAAAGAGAAAAACAATATTTGTACAAATTTTCATTAAATTCCATTAACAAATAACCTTTTTATGATTTTTATAAAGTTGGCTTACTTTTTATTGGCCCACCTTGTGTGACTAATTTTTGATTTTCAACTCAGGTATCCGGAAACCGCTTGAAAGTATGTCATGTAAATGGGACTTACATGTATACTAAAAACTTGAATATTCGTCTACTTGTACTATATGTTTACTGTGCCAACTTACTCATAGCGTATGTAACTTTCTTCGTCCACCTCGTAGTTTTGATCTGGCCTAGCACAAATTGACAAGCACAGAAACACTAGCGACACAGAGGCAAAAATCCCAATTGGAATGACTGTTGCATACATGGCATCCTCTTCCAGATTTAGCCAGCAGTGAATCTTAGATTCCTTTGCGACGTAGTGGTCCCTAACAGTAGCCGATGATATCACGATAATTACCAGAGGTACTCCTAAGGAACAATGACAAGATTTCAATGAGTACTGAGAAATGAATATTGATCCTAAACTGAATTTTGTGAGTCCTACCCCAACCAATGAGGAAAAGTTGCCAAGATTTGTTAAGAAGTTTTAAAGGGACCATGTTAGTCATAACTTTCAAGTGGCAGAAACATTCTAGGGCAAAAAACAAGAAACATGTCATGAAAAAGTAATGCACGCTAATGGCTACCGCCGTGCAGTCCAGTTGGTCACGTGTGGTGACATCTAGCAGTATCAGAATATGTGCGACGATAAGGGAAAGTTGGAAGCAGATTTGAGTCATGCCATCTCTGAACAGGAACATTCTGCAATCGATAACATTGCTGAGATTAGTGCCACACCTTGAAATTTAACGGTACATATCTCTGATGAGCAGAAAAGAAAAAAAAAACATGGACAATGGCATGTAATGGAGTTTTCCGTGCGTAAAGATGACATTGTGGACAGTAATGAACAAAAGGTAGCGTTAAATAGCTGGAGATGATTTTTTCCAGGAACATCTTTTGAGCAGGTTTTGGTACGTTACACATGGACAATGGTGGCTCTCATTAACCTTCTTAATCCAACTACAACATTGTCCCTATTTCTTAGAAGGCATCAATAGCAATACTGAATCGATTTACAACCTGCAGATGCAGAAGATGGTCAGAGAAATAGCAATGAGGGCAATGAGGGTGGCACAACTAATTATTCGGAATGTGCTAAGTTGTTCCTTATGCACTGCTTGAGTTGAATTTTCATTTGCAACCTATGTGTGTAGAGATAATAAAAAAGAAAAGTAAGATAGTGGAAATCAGCTGTAATTGATTCGACGAACGATTCATTCTAGTCATTACTCCTATATTGCTGCAATAAATCAATCTGAACGTGATCTCAAACATTTACTGATCTTATAAATAACCATCCTTTTTTTAGAATGGAATATGTGGATAATTACAAGTATTCAGATTGATTTCTTATGAAGGTGATCCTAATGACTTACTTGTTCATCCATATACTGTGCTTCACTTTTCGGCATTTCGTTTGGAACTGTAAGATAAAATTGTAGGGCAATAAACTTTTATTTGAATAGCATTTCTATTTAAGGGGATTACAACCCTATCTCTTTCAATGGACAAATTTGCAACGACACTTACAGTAAAACAAAAAAGGATTAAATAAAAATAAAAATTGTATAAAATAGCTTTATGAATCCGCAAGGTCATGTTCGTGTCATTTTTTTACGTTAAAATAGTAGATTTTTTTTAATTAAATTATATTTGAATTTTTGCACTCACAACTTGCCAAGCCCTTCTGCCACCTGCTGGAAGTGAGTGCAAAATAACGGACATTTTTCAAACTTGTATATTAATTTTAAAAAATCTACCATTTCAAAGTGAAAAACAACGATATGATGCACTTGCTTATCCATTAAGCCACCCCAAACAATTCTCACCCCCACCCAAACCTCCCTCATTCAACTGTGAGTATCTTCGCAAGTTCGACCCATTGAAAAGGATAGGGTTGTGATCCCTCTTAAATGGTATTGAACAGTGCCCATAAATGATCCATTCTGACTTAAGGGACACCCTTATAATGGAAGCTACTTCTAACCAAGTTTTAAAGACTTTGGTAATATATGTAAATCCAAAACTTGCCAAGTCATGAATGAAAGAAAAGGGTACAGCATTTGAACATTTGGAAAACATGCAATGGAAAAAAATTTGAAGAAAAGATTTATACTGTTGACTATTTTTCCAACTGTGGTTTTCGATTTGGTGCATTTTTTTCTTTCAATTTTCTGATTTTTCAAAATGAGCCAGACATGGCTTCTCTTAATGCTTCAAAGGGAAATATTCAAAAGAATTGATGACTGCATTGAAGGCGTTTTTGAAAGACAATTTTAAGACATTTTCCACATCTATGATTAAACATAGAGAAAAAACAAATTTATAATGGAATACAAATTTTGATTCTCATTAGCTCTCTTTAATTATGGTATCTGGCTTTGAAAGGATATTTCATGACGAGATCATTGTTGACAATTGACTAAATCAGCCTAGTTCTAAAAGTATAGCATTTATTTTCATGATACCTACCATTAGTGGTAAAGGTGACTGTTGTAGCCTCTCCTTTGACAGGTGCCATACCAGGAGGTGAAACTACGGGAGCAATAGTTACTTTATAATTCGTGTTTGGCTGCAAATTTCCAATGGTGGCCTGATTGTCTTTTATGGTAGTTTCAGGAGTTTCTCTTTTTTTGCGACTCTTGCCACTGCTATTTTGGTTACCCAAAGTACTGCTACCAATACTACTAACACTACTGCTTGTTGTACCGCTAGTGCTAGTTATACTGCCAGTACTTGTAGCATTACCGGCTGTTGAACCGCTAGAACTGGTAGTGCTTGTTACACTGTTGTTGACTGCACTGTCATTACTGTTAACCTTGTTGTTTGCTGCATTGCTAGCAGTAGTACTCGTAATAGTTGTAGTGGTTGTCTGCCCTGATGATTCTGCAGAAATGTCATAAGAGGATGGCTTCCAGGAATTAGGTGCCCATTTTAAAACCACAGATGTAGAATCAATGTGTTCAATAACAACATTGGAAAGAGCACCCACGATGACTGTGAAGATTAAATGAATAATTAGATATTTGACTTGGATAAAACAGTTACAATTACTGACATTAAAACGTACTTTTGTTTTGTCTTTCACACATTACTGGATAAATTTGACCACATTGCTCCACGTGAATGCCATTTTCATTGGTTACTGTGCGATCTGGTGTAATTACACGACATCTAGGGCTGCTGACATTAGCATCTCTCTTCTGCCTTTCCAAGATGGCGCCATCTAATTTTGGCGTAACTTCCAATGTCCTAGAAGCTTTTTAACAAGATATTTATATGGAATTATGAATTATGTATAGAATTGGCAGTTTAAAAAATAGGAGTGATAGGATTGGGCCCTACTATAATCATGATCGAATGAAGGTTATGTACTTGACGAGACAATGCCATTTTTTTAAAAGATTGATAAATGAATAGCTATACATAGCATAATGAATGGGCATGTGTTACAATGCAAACATCGAACGCATTGTTATATTTCTTTGTTGGTTTGCTTTTGTTGTGAAAAGCACAGTCTATGCAAATAGGTTGGACCTTCTAGCTAAATTCATTGTTTGTAAAGAACTTAATCACTATAATAAAATAAAAATTTTAAAAAAATCTGTGCCTTTATAAGTTTTTTTTTACTTAGTATCTCGAGAAAACAATTATAAAGGCACAGATCTTTTTTAAATCTATACCATTTCAAAGTGAAAAACAACAATAGGATGCACTTGCTGATCCATCAAGCCACCCCAA